>UXGC01000499.1:0-97324 GCA_900480045.1 Eurytoma adleriae
CATTTTACGCCCCTCGTGCAGAAAAATAGTATACTCACCACGGGAGTAAATAAAGAACGCCTCAGATCGCATGTAACACTCGACAATTACTTGCGATCTGAGACATTCTTTACTTTTCCTCCCTAGGTGAGTAATCTACTATTAAATCGAGTAATTTTCTCAACTTACAAAATGAGACTCTTCCTTTGCCTCTTCCTTTTTGACGGGAACTTCCTCTACCGTGATCGTGATTTTCGGATCTACGGCTTTTTTTTCCTTATTGCTCTTATTCTGCTGGGTGGCGTTGTTGATGGCCACCTTGGCGTCTTCCGCCGATTTCTTGCCTTCCTTGTCGAGGGTGAATTGTCCCATGGTCATGGTAGCTGGTCTGTACTCGTAGGAGAATCCAAACAGACTGTGAGGGGCTGCTGCTCTTTCCGATGCACTCCGGGAAGATTTTGAACATGCGGCGCATTAGCACGGAGGGGTGGGAGCGGCGTCCTCGGCCCTCATTGGCCGGGGCTGCTTTATTTTGATGGAGGTAGTGAAAGTTTTTGGGGTGGGGGGTCCGCTGAGACTGCACCCAGCAGGGGGACCCGAAGCTGTGCGACGCGTCCCTTCGGCTGCGTCGCTTTCCCAATGAATTAGGCAGACATTTTCCCCAAGAATTGAAAAGCAACGTGGCTTGGGCTTGCATCTGATCTAATGCATCTGAGACTCGCAAGTCAATTTGTAGCTTATATTTTTTTATATTTATGTAGGAATCAACTACTTACGATTTACTTTTTTTACATACCCTTGCCGAAAGTGCCTATTTTTATCCCGGCGCGGGAATGAAAAAATAGCCATTTCGGCGTGGGTATGCAAAAAAATCGTATATCCACTACGGATAAAAGAAAGAATGCCTCAAATCGCCACCCTCGCCTCCAGCTCGGGTGACGATTTCCATGCGATTTGGGACCATTCTTTCTTTATTTCCCTAGTAGCATAATACACTATTTTTTACATACATTATAAATGAAATTGAAAACAGTTAATGTTTGTTTTTGTATGTTAACTTTTGCATATGCTTGTTCTCTCTTTTTAATAAGTAGTATTAAAAAGAGAAGAAAATTAAAATTATTCTGTTATGTGATAAGTATATGACTAACAAGTGAAAAGAAAGAAGAAAATTTTCGGTAAAACTGGCAGATAGTTTCTCCTAGAATACAAAGGAAAAACTCACAGGGGGAGTGCGACAGCAGAAAATTCCCAGCTACTATTCGTCGTGAAAACATTGACTCCCACGTGGTCGCAGAGAAAAATAAAAATTACTCTTATTCGGCTCTTGCCAGTGCGCGATTAACATTAAAAACTAGAAAAAATTACGTGACATTAGTGAATATATGTATATTCACAATGCCCACGCCAATTGCTCAAATATTTTTTTAAATAACGATATTAAAACAAAAGAAATCACTTTTAAAGTAATATATTTATTCGTCGATCAATGAATATCTACTATGAATTTTCAAAAATGTCAATTTTTTGTACATAGCAGTATGGAATAACTATTTTCTAGGTCTGGGTGATAATTTTTTGTAATCGAGAGTGAAGCGTCGCCTATCTTCTATGAGACCTTGGGTCCTCCTTCTTTTTCTAAAAGCATAGCTGGCAACATGTTTTTCAATAGATACCGATTCTGTCAGGAGCCTCGGTAGGGTCAGTCGTTTCTAGATGGGCGGGGATTTTCCGCCCGGACTCGGAGGTTTACGAGGGTAGCGGCCGCTCGAAAAGCCATCGGCCTGGTCAACATCTGGCCGCGGGATATTTTGCGCCTGAAGCTACTACCCTCGGACGGGCGCGTCTACCTGGGCTACGCGTCGGTGTCCGAGCCCGGTACACATTCCACAGTAATTGAATTCTGTACAAAAGAAGTAAAAACGAATTTTATTTTACGTAAATAATTCTTACTATAGGAATTCCAGCATTGCAGCTTCAATTGCAACAAAAATCTATGTATCTCTAACATCGCTATTTTCACATTGGAGTCGATGTTAAAATTGCAAGTTTCAATAATTAAATTCTCCAGAAATATATGGTAAAATCATTTTCATGATGTACGCAGAGCACATTGGATTATAAACATAATTTGCTACTGTTATTTAAACTATGATGGATAAAAAGCAGTAGTTTTACACGTGATTGTATATCTATGTTTATGAATTGGCAGATTGACTGCTCTCTACTAGTTCCAGTTTTCACCACCTAATGGAATTCTCCATGTTATTCGTGGCGCTTCAGTCTTTGAAATCTCCGAGACAGGGTCTGGGAAAAGAAACCACGTGTCACATTAAAAAGAAATGATATCGCAATAATTCATTTAAAAAGAATTCATGCTCCATTTTTCTCCTCCCATGAACTAATCGAATCAAGTGACAATGAAAATAACATTTTTGTTGTGAATAGATTTTTTGTACGGTCGGTATTGCCTGAAGTTGATAAAGAAGTTTAAAATTAAAATTATGATAGTATAATAAAGAATTAAATTTTATTCATAAACATTCGATTGAATCTTCTTCTCAAACGAATAAGATTACATTTATTTAAAAACTTTCGATAAGTTACAAAACATCAATTACAACATTTTATGTATATAGTATGTTTTTATTCATAAAGTCGCAAAATCATTTTCAATTTACAAAATATTATATATTTTTCTTATGAGTATTATGTATAAATGTTAAAATCTTATAATATCTTTCTGAATATGGAATTTTTCTTCATTAAAATATGTGGTACTCTGCAATACTTTACAATATTTTTATTTGCATTGTAATAAAGCTTTTTCTTTAAATACTGCAGATTCTTTATTAAAATAGTAATAATAAACTACAACACATCTACTTATTGTACAATAACGATCACACTATTATAGCGATCTTAGTCTTTATTAAAAGTAAGATCGCCTTATTGTTCCCGCTTGTCATCCAGCTGACTAATACGTGCATTGTTGTTAATTACACGTTTGTTCTTTATTGTCTCTTCGTCTTTTCCCTTAAAACATTAAAGATATTTTTAATTTTATCGTTCTTAAAATTCTTTTGTATCCTTAACATATGTAACTAGTTGCTAGGACGTTTCGTGACATTAGTAACAGTTTCTTCACATTTCGCAAGCGCTAATACTGAGCGAAGCATTTACTATTCTAGTAGTTTACTAAAAAGTCTTGATAATTAGATTTGATGATCCAACTGCGTGTGAAATTCAATCGAATGGGCCACAGTCGATACAATTTTTTTATGTCTCATACCTAATTTTGATTCTCCACCAGTCTATAGTGTCCTCTCGATAGACAAATATCACGGTATGTTTTACATAAAAATACAATATGAAATGCTTTGTTTTTAGAATGGCATAAATAACGTAAAAAATAGTTGCTCGATAATCTCATTCGTTGTTTAAGGATTGAAAATTTCGTCGGTTTTTCTCATGAAATTCCTTAGGTCGAAAATAGCTGCGCCCTGAAAGAATATTCGTGAATAAATAAAGAGTATAGTGAAAGAATTAGAAAATAAAAAGATTTTATTCAACATTTATTAAAATTTCACAATATTTTCTAAAGTAAATTAAATGATGGACAGAAAATTTATTAAGTAGGATAGTAAAGCATCGAGTTTATACCGATTTATCAAAAATTACAAAGAAGCAAATTTTCCTTGTTCACTATTATTGTCATGAATTTATTTGGAAGAACATTCTCGTTTAAATTCTCTAACAAAATAAAAATTGCATATCAATATAACTAAATAGATTCTTTAGTCTACCTCGTTTAAATAATAAAGTTAAATTATTTTACTTATTTTTCGCACATTCGTGTACCCCAATGTTTATAAATAATATAAATACGCGGTTAAAGGAGTGAGAACAGAAAGCAGCATTTATCTTAAAACATGTACGTATATAATAAATTAAATTTCATTCTTGCGGGATGCAGAGTTAATACGTGCACATAGAAATTCATTATCTTCGGAGCTAATCTATAGGGAAATAAAAGTCGACGGTATTGTAGTAAGTACACAGTAAAAATTCATGTGCTGATCCACTACTTTTCCAACAAAAAAAGTAATCAATCTATACATAATCGTTGCCATTGAAAAAAATAGGAAATCGTCAACAAGCTGCCGTTTGCGCGTGAACCAGCTGTTACCGACAAACAACAAGACACCCTCCCCTCTGCACAAGATCATCGGCATACGTGTACCGAAAAATCCCGCTGTACAAAAAATCTCGCCTTTCAAACCCCCAACACATCAACGTTCACTATGTACATGATCGCGTCTCGGTCGCGCCAGTAAAGAGGACTCAGTTCAAATGATCTCGTCAAATACGCTTCCAAAAAGGCGACCTACAGTCTCGATGTCCTTGACGAGGTCGTTTATCTTCCTGAACTGCTCCGTATCGAAGATGTTGGCTTTCTGGGGTGCCGGGGTGGTGGTGGTCGTGGTGGTAGAGCTTGCGCTCCTGGCGGCGGCGGCGCGCTGGCTGGCGCTGCGCTGGAGCTTGCGCTGGCTGGCCTCGAGCTTGTGGATGAGCTCGGCGCGCTCCTGGCGCAGCTGCTCCAGCGTCGCCGACTGGTTCTTCTCCTGGTTGGCCAGCAGCTCGTGCTGGCCCGTCAGCGCGTTGAAGCGGCTCTGCAGGTCCTCGTAGCGGGACTCGGACTCGCGGGCGAACTGCTCGCGCTCCTCGCGCTCGGTCTCCAGCTTGCGCTCGAGCTCGCTGCGGGTTACCTCCAGCTCCAGGATGTTGCGCGTGCAGTTGGCTTGGTCGTTCGGTTTTTCCACTGCTGCGTCTGGAAATAATCGGGAATCATTAGTGTGAAGGTTGGAGATCGTAGATAGGCAGGATAGAGTACACAGTGTACGTAGGCAGTGTAGTGTATAGATAGTGTAGCTTCTACACCGAAAAAAATAAATGCACTGAGAAAAAGCGAGAATAAAAGTGTTGTAGTTAATATGGCATTTTTACTGCTAATGCAGATTAGCATTTTTAAGAATACATATATTGGCAGCAAAGATAACATTAACTGTGCAACCAAGCTGTATTAACTAAAATTGCTTTTTTCCTAGATTATAAGTAATTTCTAGGAATTATTGGATTGCAATCTACCGAGCAATTACATATAATTATTACAGAATGTCATTACATGAATTCAAATGAATTTGTGGTCAAATCAAAGTTGAATCTCTTAATTAAAAATAAAATTTACTCAGAAGATTAAAGTCCAATGTTTCTTTTCTTTTCAGTGCAAAATTTGTACAGATAGTGCAGATATTGGCCATGAAATATGGTGTAATATCATCTTCTAGTTTGTCGTATGAATTAAATTGAGTATAAAGATCATCTGCTATTGTATATTTTTATTGGTACGACTGGTACCCATAAAAAAATTATTGGATGAGATATCCGGCAAAACAAATTCTCCGTCGACTTTCAAGATACTTTAAGTCGGGTACAAATTCCGAGAATAAACGAAGTAACAATTAATCGCAGATAAACCATCGCAATACACGCTTTGTCTGACAGCGCATGTTAAATAATAAAAGATTTGATGCCGTTAAGCAAACTGCATGGAATGATTCATGTAATCGTAAAAAAAATAATGTAACAACTGAACAATATTCAGACGAATAGAAAGTTACGTTAGTAATTTTATGCAATAATGATATTTACGACGTATTTGAACACAAAATTGTAATTTGCAATAGAAAAGGTAGATGTTGAAATGTCACAGGTGTGACACAGGTTTTTTATCATTTAAAATATTTAAACGAAACTAAGAAATGGACATTATTATGATACCGAACTAAAAAAAAGGAAGAAAGTCATGAAATGTTACTTCAAACACTGCACAAACATCGTTTCTATATTTTATCTTTCGTTTACTCCAAGATAGATAAGGTGTACCGCAAAAACGCGTCTTATTTACCTTTTTGCGGTGAACATGTCAAATATACTTTGATTAAAAATAACTTGAAAAATATTTTAGAGTATTTGATAAGAGCATAAATCCACAAAATTGTTTTTGTTATAAAAAATGCTCATGATTACCTTCGTAGTAAAGACCTCCTGCACTAGCGATCAGCGCCCCTTTGGTAGCATCAGGCACAATTTCTTCAGTAAGTTCTAAAATAGTTAATAACAATTGTTATATGAAGCGATAAATATTTTTTTAAAGAAACTAAAATTTAAATACATATTTGAAAATGTAAAAAGTAAATATAAATACTATACGTGTAACATAAGTTTAAGATTGCATTAAAATAATTTACCTGCTTTTGGCTGGTCACTGTAATATCTCGACTGCGTGAGAATCATATACGCTGCCATGCACAGAAGCATAACCGCTAAACAAAATGATAATAGCCGTAACTAAAAAAAAAATAAACTCTGTTATTAAGCGAAACATAAATATAAATTAAATTTTAATAGAGCTAAAATATTAACGATAAAGTGCATAAAAATACGAGTAATGAAATGCTATTAGATCCAGACATAATGCAGAATCGCGTTTTTGTATCTGTTTGATTTGCTTCAATTACGTGTGCCCGTATGGTATCCTTCGGCTAATAAGTAATATCTGCTGTAACGTATAAACTGCCGTACTGGATAAGTAAATCTTTGAAACAGCAATGATAGTAATTAATCACAAAAATTTAATGATTCTGTAGAAAAATATTTTTAAAAATTCTGCGCGTCAAAAATGCGCGTACCATTCTCGTAAGAATGAATTATAAAAACTTCACTTGTAATTGAATGAATGAAGCTCGTTTCTACCGCGGCCTTGGCATCATGACGTAGGTTATTTAAACTAAATTGGCATAAAAAATATAACTATTAAGCGACCTGGTGACTTTTCAACGTTGAAATTTATTCATTCAAAACTTTAAAAAATAAAACGCGAACAAAAGCAGTAAAAAATACTAATTTATCGCAGAGCTGCAACAGGTAAATCTAGCACTTAAACAATCAAATTTTATGACTTTTAAAAATAAGATGCAAACATTCGAACGACATCTCAACCTTCGCGAGCGTTTAATTTTTAACGTATTTTCCTCCAACTTCTCTGATTATTTATATCCAGGGAATAAATCAATATTTATACAGTCATTGGTAAACTATACGTGGTACCTTGCAACAAACCCGCCAAGAATTTCCATTACATAAAGGAACATTACATCGGCGCCTCTTGTTTTTACAATTCCAACGAGAAGTAACAAAAAAAAACTTAAACAAAAGTCTATGCTATTAACTCCGTTCTCTTAAAACTCACCGAGATAAAAAGCTGTACCAAAAATTGCAATCATCAATTTTAATGGTCTCATAGTTTGACATCGTAGGAAAAAAAGTTTCTTGGCAAGTTTATTGAAACTCAAGTAAAATTTGTTAGATTAGAAAGAAACTACAGTAAATTTTGCAAGAAACTTGTAATTTGTCTAACAGTGTTAAAAATGACTACTGCAATTTTCAATCAAATTTTTTTCTCCGTGCATAGTAAAATTTTTTATACATCCGCAGTAAATTACGAAAGGAACTTATAAATAACTTTTACAAGAAACCTATGCAATTTAGCCAACAGTATCAGCCCGTGATGTCGTTAAAACTGTCCATTGCCATTTTCAATCGATTAATTATTCATCGCCCTGCAACGAAATACAAAAACCTTTACAAAAACGAAATTTCAAAAGTCGATCGCCGCTCTAGAAACTCCTTTAACAATTTCACCGCCTCTCGGCCGCTTACAAACTCGATCTCAAAGTTTCACCTTTCTCCTCGCTCTACAAGCATCGACACTTCCGCGCCACCCGGTATACACAAACGCGAGAAACACAGGCCGCGGCCTACCTACGCACAATATAATACGTGCGCGCAGCGACAAAAGAATTCCAGCTCCGAAAGTCAAGCAACGCGCCCTTGAGCCGTCGAAAAAAGAAGAGACCCGGAGATAGAGAAAAGAAGGAAAACAACGAAGGAGACCCCGGGACTCACGCTGCGTATGGTGCGGCGGTTGCGCTCGCAGGCGAGTATGAGCTCGCCGATCTCGGCGCCCTCGTTGTGCTCGTTCTGCTGGGCGTCGGGCTGCGGCAGTCCGCTCTCGACGTTCTTCGCCGCGTCCTTCTCGCGCACGAGGTTGAAGCCCAGCCTACCCATGACGACGGTGAATCTCTTGCACTCGGTGACACACTCGTGATACTACCGCGCGCCACGACGACGGAGGATGCACTGACGGCCGGCCGCGCCAAGCGCTCCGATGGTGGGGCTGCACGAGCCGCCGATTTTCTTCGGCGTCGTGTGTGTGCGCGCCGCTGGCCTGCAATACTGCCTTGCTACCTTATACTTATGTATATATAGTTGGTAGGAGACGTGGGGAGGTGAGAGCGGGGGGCGATGCGTGCACGGCGGTATTGCCGGTGATTCATTCGGCGGGACGAGCGAGTTTTTCGTGTCGAGTGAGGTATTAGAGCGGCGACTTTTCTCGTCGGGGACGATTGGACGCAGGTGAAAACGGCACGGTTAGACCGGGAAAAAGGTGACTTTCTTGCGCGCGAGCTTTTTTCCGAGGCGACAGCCTGGGAGTCAAACGGCGCGACACACTTTTACCCGCGCGCGGCTGCGTTGGCGACGCTTCCGCGATGTATCGCCGCGAATTGCTTATATCTGCATGTTTGCGCGGTGCATCTTTTGTGCAACGCGTCCGATGCGGTGGGCGTTGCGCTCGATTTGCGGTAACTTGAGAGGAATGATTTTGTAAAAATATATGAGGTTTTGTAGATTTCTCATTGTTAGGGTAATTGTAAACTTATAATAATTTATTAAAAATCAACTGAAGTCTGCAAAATTTGTTTGTTGCATTTAGAAAATTATTATACTTCATGCGAAGAATTAGCAGAAAATAATTACCACATTTGTATATAGTAAAAAATCGGAGTAGATGAAGATTTAAAAAAAACTACGAACCTAGTAAATATTGTTATGGCTTTTTCATGAATATTTAGCAACAGGACAACTTTGTTCAACAATTACCTCTTCAACATGGTAATTTTTATCAGGCGTTTTCAGCGCGAATACATCACTTGCATTGAATTAACTATTCGTTGCTTGCATATTCAAACGCAGTAAGTTGCCATTGAGAGATAACGAACAGCTGTGCGCGTTTAAAAAAAAAGTTCGTGTATAAATAAATAATGGAGCACTATGCAAATAAAAATTTATGACACTTCAACGCTTTTTAAAATAACCAAATTTTTTAAACGCATTACAGTCATCGACTGACTGTTATACTTGTTAGGCGAATCTCGATTAAACTGCCTCTTTAGTCAAGTGTACACCTATGAATACTGTAGGTACGTACTATATATACGGCGTTAAGGAAACTTGTGTACGAATGCCAATGTAGTGTATTGGTCACTTAACTCGCGGACCTCGGCGCAAAGCGTATAAGTCGCAATGAATGTACCGATTAAATTTTTCCATTAATATTGCTGCCAGAGCTAAGCTGGAACTATGATTTAAACCTAAAAGTGATTCAGCACAAAATTACTTTTGTTTGTAGGGAGGGGAATATAACAAAAATTAATATATCGTATAAAAATTAGTATAAATATGCTAGTTGCATAGTGAAAAACTATACAAAAGTTAGAGGAAATTGCTCCATCAATCACTAAATAATGGAAGCTGTTTTCACTAATTTTTAGAGAAATTGCACTAATTACAATAGTTTTTATTCAACTTGAGATACAATAAAATATTTCCTCACGATACGTCCATCCCTTTACAACTGAAAAATAAAATAAATTTTGTTTTTTCCCTGTCGATCTTCCTTCTAGTAAGTATACTTATGGAGATTCCCTCAAAACCGGTATATAAACTCGAATTTTTAACAGCAATATGTAAATTTAGTTATGAAAACAAAAATTAAATCGAACGATTCTATAGTGTGACCAAAAAGTAAACGCTCTATTAACCATTTTGATTTGTTTCTTAGTTAGAACTTTAGTGGAAAATTTAATGGATTTATTTTATCTTACTTGATATTCTACAAAGTCACAAAAAATACATTTACATATCTTAAACAAGGCAACATCACGGCACATTTTTCAATGATGAGTAATTGCGAAACAACCGCGCGACACAAAGTGGATCCACTTGCTGCGTTCGAAAAAGTTTGTCTCCTTATCTTATTGCTTTCTATCCTGAACTTACTTCGTTATTCAAAGGAGCAGATCTCCGAGAACGGAAAAGACACAATATTGAAAGTATGCGAAAGAAAAGTTATGAAAAAGTAGATCGATCAGGAATTTCTTATTTTTTCAACACGACTAGTCCGAGTATTACGCACTGTTTTTAAATTTCTCCAGATGATCGAATTATGGAAGTCGCGAGGGAAAAAAAACTCCGGTCGCCGTTCGTAAACATCCATTTTTAGGACAAAGGAGAAAGCACTGAAAAAATTCCCCGTGTTTATACTTTTACGCGCTAGGCCTCTTCGTTCCTCGATCTCGGCTGACAATTTTTTTGCATATTATTCGGGTCACGAATATATTGCGCGTCATCGGCACCATCGAAATTGTCAAATGACTAACGAGGATATTAACGATGCAAAGTTTTGCGCACGACGATTTTTGCGCTCCCGTTAATCGCCAGTTCGGACAAATTAAATTCTTTGAATATTTATTTGAGATGCGTTGACGTCTTTATTTTTGCTACTTTTTTTGAAACGGAAAATTATGTAATCACCAGACGTTTGGTCGAATTACATTGAAGAAATTTAGCCGGCGTTGATTTGCAGCGCTAAATTGGCCGGGTGTGTTATCGAGAGCAATAAGCAGCGGGCTTGACAAAAACTGCTCCCATGAGCGAGAACACATGGTGAATACGCTCCGAGCTCATTGGCGCGATGACGGAATTGCGCATATAAATGGGCACCGTATGTCGCGTTGAAAGAGACCATGAAACGAGATTATAAATTTTAAAGCGGCTTCAATCGTAGCAATGAGTTTATTTCGTTATTACAGTTAATTTCAATTCTTTTTCTCAATTCATCAACGTTGCAATCGTTTAGAAAAATTATTATTTTGCCATTTTGAAGTGAGTCATACTTTCAATGCTACATCCTACGTTAAAGCATAATTTTGCTTTATCTCAATTATTAAAGTAGACTACAGAGTTCGTGTTAGCTAAAAGTTTCCTTCTTTTAAATTGTTATATAATTATAATAAAAGTAGAAGCGAACGATAAACGTATTAGTTAGAAAAGTATTTCAAATTAAATTAGTTTTTAAATAATTTAAATATTATTGCAGTTACTATTGTAAACTGTTCGTTATCAATAATTATACTTTAATTTAATCATTTCAAAACATAAATGTTTATTTGGATGTTTTCTTAAAATAATGTTTACCTCTTTATTCTGTTTTTCCATTGAAATAAAAAGACGTTATTAAATATACAAGTTGAAAAAATTATAAACAACATTGATTACAAAATAAAACACCAACACTTAAAACATTGTTCATTTTATTAAGAAAGAAGTTTTATGTACATTTGTATCGCAGTCATTATTATTCTTAAATACATTAAATCAATTGTTATAACAAATATTTCACTATACATTAGTGATAAATTTTTTCACCACGCAAATTCTCATATCCACTTTTCTCAATACTCTTATGTTATAAAATTTTACCTATTATAAACATTTTGATTAGCTCACTAATTACCTTAACTAATACGACTGGAAAAAAAAATAATCAGAAATTAAAGTTAGTAATTAGCGAATTTACCGAGCAGTCTTAATAATAATTAATCATAATTTTCGTTGATGTAAGTAATTGCACGTAAGTTATCTTCGCGTAAAAATAAACTGAAGTTCAATTGAATCTAACGGAAAAAATTATCGCAGACAATGACTAAAATTTCACACAGCCAAAAAAATTCAATTTCTTTTTCTCACAAATAGTAGGATAAATATAAAACTTCAAATCCAAATTGTTCGCAATTTAAAAAAATGACTTCGTCGTACATTAAAACGACACTCGCATTAGATTCGATCGAGCTTTCAAACAGCGCGCTCAAAATCCGCAATACAACTCGCAACTTATAACAAATTACATCCCCCCAAAAAGCAGTTCCAGTTCCAACCGAATAAAATAAAAAAGCAGTTACAAGATGAATAAAGGTATATTGAACTAGCGCGATGCGCGCGGTCAAGCGCTCGCGGCATTGGCAGTCGAGTAGCGCCGAGCGGCATATATGTTTCCCAAACACGTACTGCCCGTCCGCGGCGCACTTTTAAAATTTACAGTTCGTCGATTGATCGCCGCGAGTGGCGATAGTCTTTTAAAAAAATTTCATTCTGGAACGCGTTTAAGTATACAGAGTGCTTAAGATACCCGTGCCCGTGAGCATCGCCGTGATGGGGTAGTTTACGTTTTTTTTTTTAGTCTAGAAAAATACAGTCTATTCTTTTCCTCTTCATTTGTATGAACATTATCGTTATCTCTGCCCTCTTCTTTTTTTAATCTCCTCCTTTTATCGGCTTTTATTCCTCGGTGATTTTTTGTTTCATCTTTTTAAAGTTCTATGCGCTATCTTGCTTCCTTCCAGGTGGGATTACTTTGTTTTCGTCAGAGTGAAAATAGAGTCGCTGTCAGTTAAAAACTTTTAAGCAGTTCGTCTGGTTTCTTTTAACTTTTTACAATTATTCGTTACACTTTTAAAGCACAGTCTTTCTGTTTCCAAACTCTGCAAATAAGAAAAGTGACCTTTGAGTGTGACAATTATAATTAATTTTGTTGAATAAAAATGTACATATATTTTGTGTACGTATGATTGTACATCTAATTTTGTATGCAATGCTGGATATAAATAAAAAATTCTATCAGAATAAATGGCAAATTTAATAAGTCTTGTGAAATTTTTGAATAATAATGCTAAATAAAGAAGCTTAACAAATGAATCTTTTTTTATAAGCCTCTTTTGAATTAATAACATCTACTTATTAACAATTACACAAGAGGCAAAAATATCTGAATGAATTTTTATTCCACCAGAGGTATGTACATCTTTCTGGAAGTTAATTTTTCATGGACAGTGTAAAAAAAGTTAAATTTACCTTTATCTCGCAAAACGAAACTCTCATTCGTGCTTAGCAGCGTTCATGTTATGCATGTAGTCATCCTCGTCTGTAAGAAAATCAAACAAAGGAAAAATCAGTCAAACAGGCGGTTTGGAGAAGATGGTCAGTTTGAAAGAGTAAATTTGCATACCTTCCCGTTCGTCCTCTCCCTCCTCAAGGTGGAGATCCCCGTTTTTATTTTGCGGCTCCTTGTAGTTGTAGTCGTCGTACTGTTCCACATCTTCGTTACCGCCTGGATTCTCGAATCTGTAAAAGTTTTTAAAAATGTGAACGTGAAGTCTTCGTACTATTATTTTTAATAATGGATGATTATTAAATTATTAACTCCACGATTTATCGAAGCTGATAAGTTGAAAAATTATGGTAAGCATCAATTGACGCTTGGATACAAAATAGAAGATAATTTTTAAATACATTTTTACGTGCGTGGCTATGAAGTGGCACAAAAATTGTATCTAATTTTAATCTCTATAATAAACAACTTACTGAAAATTGCGTTAAAATAAAAAAGTTGCTTAATTGTTAATGTACTTTTTAAACATTTTTACGACTTCGTTTCAACATAACATAACCGCCTTTCTCATAATGGGAAGTACGTTAATAAAGTAAGTTACTAAAATTTTGTTTTTGTTTTGACGATCCACATCTTGGTGAATAATTCCAGTCGATCGACCGCCAGTTACTCGCTTTCATTTCGCCCGGCCAATAAACTCATAAATCTCCCACTCCGCGCAGCCCTCGAAACAGACGTATTCCACTCGAGTCCTCTCAGCGCCACTCCTCCTTTTCGAGTCGCTCGAAAGCGCGTAGGTATTTCCAGAAGTCCTCGGGGCCCGGCGCCGAGCGGAAGCGATACGCGAAACGGCAAGAGGAGAAGCAGTCGCGTCAGCGCGGACAATAAACGGCCGCCGGATTAGCGCGCGCCCGCGGAGTCAGCAATTAGGCGCTCAGCCGCGATGCGCGCGATGATATTCAGCGGCTGAGAGCAGCTGCGGACTTTGGAGCGACGGCGAAAATACTTCGCACGATGCGCGCCTCGCTGGGGTTCGATCGGAGGCTGCTTTTTGTCCTCGGATCTCGTTAGCGCGGAATTACGCGGCAGTCATGTGGAGCCCCGAGGTTTGCGCGTCAACGCGTGATTTTTTGTACGATGGTTGAGGGGTGCGAGGTGCGGGATTGGATTAAGTATTCATGTGGGCTGTCGGATTAATCTGCTTTGTTTTACGAGTTCTCATTTTATGAATTTCATTTTGAACGATGTGTGATAAGGAATGAAAATTGATACGAGATATGAATTGTGACTACAATGTATTAATATTGTTTATTCGTGTCTCTAATTAAATTTTTATGATTTTATTTAGACAAAATGTAGGATTATTCACTGCCGATAAAAATTTCATTTTTTGTTTGCTTCATAAATAAGCTAAAAGTAACTTGTACTCTTAACCTGCTCTTTTAAAGTTTAAGCGGACTAAAACTGGTTACTTTTAAATCTTTTTAAGTCTAATGGAAATGTGAGGGTATACCGTAAAAATCAATACATGCGTTACAAAAAATATCATATGCACGGCAAGCGAAGGGGCTTTTTTACGTAGTGTTTTTGCAATACTCGTCTACAGCTCTTGCTGTCCGTATCGACTCGTATTACAAACTAACATCTGGTCAAAAAAGGCCCACTATTCATCCTCGGTGCTAAATTTAATTTAATTTCCCTGTTAGTGGTCGATACCAAAATATTCTGTTTAAAAAGTGCACGAATTTTGATACACGTACTGGAAGCAAATTTTACATAAAATACACATAAAATTTAATTTAATGGATGTTTTTTTATAACAATGCACGCATCGATTACTACACATTTCGGCAGACCGATCAAACATCAAACTCCAATTTCCATCCCAACTTTCAAAATGCAGAAAAGTAAAAAATCACCCTATTCGAGTAAAAACTGAACCAATCGAACTTCGAGTGGATCAATTTTTTCCGAAAAAGAGTAATTTGAGTAATTTTTTTAAATTTGTCACTCCTACATCACAAGAGCAAGCCCGCGAACCCCACGTAACAGAATAACACTCACCCGCTCTTCTCGATGTGATGGGGATCGCCGACCTCCTGGACGCCGTGCTTGAGCTTGTACCAGCCGTCGGGCTCCCTCCTCTCGAGTATCTGCTCGCCGACGTGCCTCACGGCGGGCGGCTGCTGCGCCGCCTCGCCGCCGCCGTCCAGCGGCTGATCCTCCGGCCTGGCCGGCGGCTCGATCTCCGCGGCGTCCGCGGCCGGTGCTTGACCGGCGGCCGCTTCCTTGGGCGGCCGCGCCACCGCCGCCGCGGACTCCTCCGCCTCGTCCTTCGACTCGATCAGCCGCGGGATCGGCGGCACGCCCAGCGGCAGCTTGACGCGCGTCGGCGACCTGGCCGCCGCCGGCTTGCTCGGGCCCTCGGACGCCGCCGGCGCAGCCGACGCCACCGCCTGAAACGAGAGCGGGGGCCCCGGGTTATTCTGGTGCCGGATCGAGAGGTGGACGAGGGATCGTCCAGCGGCCGGGTGTGGTATATGATCCTCGCGCGGTTTTGGGGCTGTTTGGTTGGGGGTCGCGCAAGTTTTTTTTTTTCATGGTGGCTTTTTTTTACTTTGGGAGGATGGCGATCGGTTTGCGAGTGATATAACGACGAACAGATAGACCCAATTTCCTGAATGTGAGGAAGTTTTTGTTGAAAGACATGAGAAGCACCTTTTCAAGAAAGGAGATTCCTTTGCAATTATAGGAAATATTTCTCCTTTTCAAAAGTAGGAGTTCTACTTTTCAAAGAGGAAAAATTGACTTTGGAATTTAATTTCCTATAGGACAATTTCCGTAGGTTAAGGAAATTCTCCTCCATTTGTCCGTCATTCTTTTTAACATGTCTACTACAAATTTCGTGAAATAAATAAAGCAAAAATAATTCGTACTTAAAATTGTTGTCGTTATCATTTCGACTTACCTATAAGTTAATTATAATATGATTATATATTGATACCAACGATGAGAAATTTTATTTTAAATTATGCCAAAAACAAATGAAAACAAAACGAAAAAGAAAAAGAATAAATCAAAGAAAAAACATACACTGGCATGCTTTTTGTTTTATAAAAATAAAAATAAATGCAGCAACTACTGATATCTACTTCACATTTTGTGCAACAGCATGGCGTTAAAAGTCAATTAGTCGCTACACCCAACCAGTGGTTTCATTTCGTCCATACTTAAATATAGAATAGAGAAAACAAACGCCGTGAGAGAAATAGATTTTCCCGAATTCATGCAATCCACCTCTGACCTGCTAAATTATTAACACGACCGGATGATTTTTTTAAAACTGAGTTGAAGTTAAAAAAACTTCACTGCTCACTCCCTCGTTTATCTTCGAAAAGTAAGAAAGATCGACGAGTGTGATAGACGCAACGAAAGGGCGGTTGAAAAAAAACTCGAGCAATTGAAAATAATAACAATTTATTAATGCTTTAAGTAACACAGATGAGAGTACAGGCACACGCGCACAATAAATTCGTTTCAGCTTGTTGACGTGTACTTACTGTCACGGATTTTTTTCTTTTGATTGTCATGATTTTAACAGGAGATTGTCTTACTTGCTCCCCAATTGGACTTTTAAGGCAAATGTCCAGTTTTAAAAACACTTAGTTTTATTAAATGCTTGTATCACAGCATATATGCTGATAGACTTACCAAGGCAAGTTTAAAAGGTTTTACACATATAGAAATGGTTTTATAAATATTTTAAGAATACAGTGAAATCTATTATTATTATTGCCCGGGCTGTATTTTAAAATGCTGTTCTATATTTTCAAGTAAACTGGAAATTTATCAAAAATTGAAATCTATTAATAGTTTTTGCAAAAGCTAATATTCTGATTGTATCTCATTTTAATGGGCATTTAACCCTTTTCTAAATCACATTAAGTAATAATAAATTGATGATGTATTGTTTTTATTTTAGACGGACATTATTTCCTTTTCGTGAATTAAACGGTACGAAAAATAATTGAAAAGCATATCAACGTGTTGTGTTCCGTCATGGCAAATAAAATAACATGCTTCCAAATCTTAAAAAAAAATCGAGCTCGTTGAAGAACTAACTACATTTATTGACAGTCAGCAAAAAAATAGTATTTTGCAGAATAAAAAAAGTATAAAAAAATTCAATAAAGCACCATTTATAAACCCATAAAAATAGTGGAGTTTACAAAACAAAGAAATTAAAATACAGCAAAATCATTACCAGATGCACAAAGATACATACTAAATGGCTGTTTTTAAAATTTCAGCAGCAAATAAACGGTTTGCGAGACGAAATATAATCAATATCATTGCGTGCATTGTTAAAATATTGGAGGATGTAGATATTGCACAAATATGTTTATTGAAACTTTTTAGTTTCTATACTTAATATGAAGGGTCTGCAATTAGCAAAATTGCCATCTAATAAATACGAACAAATTTAATTATCAAGTGATACTATGCAGCAGAGGCAGGACGGAGGAGGAGTATTATTCACATTTATTTCTTAATATTACTAATTCTTCAGTGCTAACTTCAAAGAATAATTTTTCCCATTAAAATTCATTCGCGCAGTAGGCGAAAGTTGCTCAGCGTTGCTCCCTCTCTTGTCACCCGCAATACTACCCTATTATTGCAGACATTAACATTAAAAAAAAGAAAATAACGCTCCATTCTTGAGCTTATTTACTCGTGAATTTTGACGAATTTACTACACATTTCCCTGTTATATTCTATCAAAGACCTTGACGAAGCCTGCCTGCCAAAACGACCCATGGATATGAAAGTGTCACTCGGTTGTGGCAGACCACGTGCTAGGCAGGACCAGCCGCAAACTTTCAACAATCGCGCTGCAGATGCTAATCGTCCACCGCACAATGGGCCGGGAAACATGGCAGATTAAGCTGATATTCCGACGAATGGATATGTTGCAGGAGTGGCTTTCGGCAATTTTGTGCCTTGGACGGTATACCATTATTATATCCTCCAGCTGCATACCCGCAGTATTATCGGCAGCCATGTGGTCCTCCTCCGCAGTACCAAGGGGTGTATTCCCAAGGGACTGGAAGGTTTCATACTCGGTGTTTGTACAAATTGGCCTCTCTAAACTCCAAGCGTCTAAGATAGAATTTCTGCACACACCCTTACTGATGAGTTCGTTGAACGACGGAATAAAACGTCCGTGTACGTGATTAAGATCTTGAAGTTCGTTGCTACCCCAGATACCACCAGGAGTCACGATGACAACATATTCCGCAGCAATCCATCATCGAATCACCATAACGAATAGGATTAATCTAGAATTTTGCAACTGTACATAAAATTGTCAGCGTTAATAATACGTTAATAATACATTTCGAGGATTTAACAATAGCTTAAATTTGATATAAAAAGAAATCCCCTCCTGAACTTTTTTGACAGACTCAATAAAAGCAGCTGTTTGAAATTTCTACTGGCGGCACTGAGCAACTCTTCCCCACACAAAATTTAAAAAATCTACATCCTCTTAAAATAAAATCTTTATGAATTTCCAAGACTCATAGCTCTTAACTCTTTCTACTTTAACAATACAAATATTTATGCGACTGGCAAACCATTTAAACCAGCTTGATGCACGTACTTTTAATTTGCATTCTATAAGATAGACTAATTTTAAGCTTAACGACATAAAATCTTACGTTATAATAATCCCCGATTTGTATATACAAATTTAAGTATATTTATACACTTCGACACAATGCACTTGCGATCATTACCATTACAAACATATACCTCCTAAAGATACTTATTCAAAATTAAATTTCCACATCGGTCGTTAAAATCGTTAAAATTTCTCCTCGCAGTGTATCACATCGTTTCGTTAAATCCGCTAAAAGTATCGCGCGAAATTCGACAAAAGCCGCGATCAGTCGAAGTCGTTGGGATCGCCGACGGAGTTCTGCTCGTTGCCGGGCTGCTCGGCCTGCCAGCCGTTCGCCTGGGGCTTAAGAATCGGCACGACCATGGGGCCCTTCGAGGAGAGGGGCCTGGGCGGCTCCTTGGCCGACGGCGCGGCCTCCGCGAGATTCGGCGGCGCCGCCAGCACCTGCTTCCGCTGCTCGGCCTGATCGTCGAGCCGCGGCGCCTCCAGCCCGTCCGGGGCCGCCGGCTTCTTCTCGTCGGCATGCTGCGGCAGGTCGTACTGCTCGTTCGGCCCGACCGGCACGATGTTGCCGTCGCGATTCTCGAACCTCGCCTCGTCCTTGCCCAGCGAGTCGTCGCCCTTGTTGTTGGCCTCGGCGGGCTCGCCGTCGTCGAGGTGACGGTGGTCTTGGGGCGCTTGCAGGGGCTGCGGGTTACGACCGCCTTGCAGTTCGTCGCTGGGTGGACTTACCTGTTGCTGGGACGACGGACGGATCATCTGCATCTGATTGTTATCCGACGCCCCAGGTTTCTCGTTCTCCGCGTTGTTGTTGCTGTTGTTAATGTTGTTGCTGTCGTGGTTCTCGTGATTATTGTTGTTTTCGTTGTTGTTGTTGTTGTCGTTGGCGTCTAGGATCGGCTCGTTTACGTGCCTTGGCTGCACCACCTGATTGTTATCGTTCTCAATCTTCACACCGCCCACCGAAAAGTGTGGTGATCCCTGAAATTATTATTTTCGTTAGCACAATCGAAATAGATGTATACTTCGAATAAATGGTTTATAGATAAGCGATTATTAAGATATTACGATTGACTACAGCATATGAGCTTTAAAACAAGAAAGAATGTTTATAAAAACGTGAAATCGCACGATTTGTTTTTAGAATTTTATGATTTTAAAAAGTATTTTTATTCGTTTGAATATCCGAGTTAGCATAAAAAACTTTTATTTTCATGAAAATTTGTATCTCAAGTGTTAAAAATTTATCATCAGTACGAAATTTTACATTGTGTAATGCAATTATGGCATTATACACTACAATAATGACATTTAATCACTGAAAATCTGATTATTCCATATATCTAGCATAATAGGTTAATATGATTGGATTTGATTATTACAAGTTGCCTGCGACATATCTGCTTAATCGAAATTACAATGTACACAATTCCAATCTAATAAGCTCCATTCCCCATCAGAGAATTTCTAATTATTTGGTACAAATATGAATTAAGCAAACTAATCGATCATCTGGAACATTGTAATCTCACGATGTACTCAATTATCTCAAATCTTTCATTATCCTATTTTATTCTACAGAAAATTTTGTTGCACAAGCATTCAAAAAACTATTATAAATTTTTCCTTACATTTTCTCGATGCAGTTTCTTTTGAAATATGTTAGGGGCATATCTACCCAAAATCAGAATAACTAATGTAAGAATAACTCTAATTATTTTAAAAGTAAAACTTATTCAGTCTTCTTTTATAAGATACTACCAATCAAATGAATCGAATCAAGAATAGCGTGGCTTGACTTTCCAGTTCATCAAGCCTCCCTAATTTTCCACGATGAAATATTAAATTACAGTTCGCTCGTTAAATCCTGCCCGTGTCCTAAATGATCGCCAATGACGGACTAGACATCCTTCGTACCTTGGCCTCGTCGAGTTCCCGCTGCAGCTGTATGACCTGCTTCTGGAGCCGCTCGACGTTGCCGTTGTTCTCGCCGGTGCTCTTCTTCAGGCTGCTGTACTTCTCCTCGAGCTGGTCCCGCTCGCTCGCCATCTCCTCGAACTTGCGCTTCAGGTTCTCCAGCGACTTCTCCTTGTCCTCGGCGGCCTTCTTCAGCTCGATCCTGAGCTCCTTCAGGGTCGCCTCGAGCTTGTTCGAGTTCTGCAGCGCCACCTCCTCCTTCTTCTTGCAGTCCTCCTGCAGGTCCTGGTGCTCGCTCTGCAGGATCTTGTAGTGCTGCTGCAGCGAGTTGTAGCGCTGCATCGCCTCCAGGCTGTCCTTGTCGCGCAGCGACCTCTCGCGCGAGGCCTTCTGCTGCAGCTCCTCCTTCGCCGCGGCGTTCGAGCTCTTCTCGTTCGACAGCGTCTTCTCCAGCTGCACTTTGTACTCGTAAATCACTGTAAGATGGTTAAGAGTGGCATTACTTAAAAGTGATCGTTAAATCAATTAGTTAGAAAATAAAATCATTTCTTTTATATGCAAATGTCTTTTATATTGTGGAGTGGCGCGAAGATTTTGCGCTGAAATTTGGTGTGGACAATGCACTGACAGAATTTTCTGATAAACACGTCGAAGGAATCCTCTAAATTTGAATTAGTGAAATTTCTGCAATTTCATTAATTTGATGTGAATAGTCACATATTCTAAATGAAAAATATTCCATTAATTGAAATAGTGGGATTCCTTTGACATATAATATATCAATATACTAAGTTTCACTCTTTCAGATGTAGAGGGAAATTATTAATATAAAACTTTTAAATTTTATGGGGAATAACCGAAAAAATAAATGATTTATTATACCATCAAATACATGCGATGTTGCTTCGATCTTTATTATTTGTGTACACATTTTTATTGTTAATTTTATAAGAAAATTCCCTCAGTGGTACCACAGACTCTTTAATTAGCTTTTTAAAAAAACTTTTAATCGCATATTTACTAAACATTCAAATACAGTATTAATAAAATTCACGATTAATTTGTCCCTATTATGAAACTTGAATTTTTAACTTAATCACGAAATATTTACCTTTCCAGTATTTCAAAATTACCTCATACATTTTACTAGTACCAAAATAATTATCACGTCATCACAACAAACGATAAAACCTCTCGTAAAATTTCCATACAAAAACCGCGCGCGATCCCCCTAATTGCAACAAAAAGAACAAAGCGCCAAGGTTGGCCTTTCACCGGACCCCGAAAAAAGGAACCAAAAGTCAACGTCGAGAAAACGAGCCGCGCAAACGGAGGAGAGGAGAAAAAGTGTGTGCCGATCCAAAGCAAGGAGCTTGTAAAATTTTTAATTGAAAATAGAGAAGACGGCGCCTACCCTGGAGCTGGGCGGCGAGGGCCTCCTGCTGCTGGGCGCACTTGACGTGGAGATCCCGGAGCCTGGCCATCTCGGAGGTCGACGACCGGTACAGGTAGATCAGGAAGATGATGACGAGGACGCCGGCGGTCAGCAGCGCCAGCCGGCCCACTCGACCCCTGCCGAGCCGCGATCCACTCATCTCAGCTGAAACAATTCGAAAAGATCCTTTTAATTGCCGCTGCAAGAGTGCACCCACTCACTTTATAGCTGGCCTGCTATTTATCAATTAGACCGTGCCAGCGGTGCCGTAACTTTATTACTTCTTTTTACTTCATTTTTTCCTCTTTTTACGATTTTCTTTCGATTTTTTATATCAGTAGTTGCGTTTTTTTATATTTTTCTTTTGTTTTTCGAAAGAATGGTTGTTCGGAGTTTTTACACTTAAGTAAATAAGTATTTGAATTAATCATTAATGAATTATTAATTGATGTAAAAATCGTACGTGCAAATGAAATATTCCACATGAATTTTATATTACGAAGATTTCCATGAATTATAATGTAACTTTATTGTATAATTATTGCATTAAGAACTTTTAGTCCGATTAATTGTTCAATAAATAAATGAATTTTTTGAATCGTATAAAATATTGATACTCATTCAAAAAATTCGTACATATTACACATTCTCTAAAAATAGATTCTATAGAAAAAACTGAAGGTAAAGGAGTGTCGTTTCATTTCTTGCCCTCGGCTATAAGTAAAAAAATGCAAGTGAGAACATGAAAGTGAGACTCGTCGAGGTTGTGTCTAGATTAAAATTACTTGTGCAGGCAACTCTAAACCTGCCGGTATTGTCAAAAGCCTCTTCCACCTTGATTACACTCACTGATGTATGTCGTATAGCTATCTTGATCCCCCACAAATGCTTCCTTATAAATTTGAAGCGTATCAAAACAATTCTTTAAAATATGAACACAATAAAAAAAAACATCGTGAAAAATAATTTTTTAAGAACTATTGTTTTGTTTAACTGCCTGTGTTGCAATAAAATTACAGATAAAATTAAAGATAATTACGTTAAAATAGCTTGTTACACTGCATTTCAAAGGAAAATATTGTAGGGAAGCAGAGGCTGCCCTGTATATCGACCAATGACGCGAATGCGCTCGGGCTATGCAATTGCAATGCGGTATGTTCCGCATCCCCGTGAGGTCGGCTAGCGGGGGTCGACCGAAGAAAAAAGAGGTGAACGAAAAAAGGGCTTGATGCAACGTACCGGTCGCGAGGCCAATAGAAATCCTATTTGTCATGCAGATCTAACGCACTTGTTCAGTCATACCCTATTTCCAATCCCAATGTATTTTCTACCAAACTTTTAACTTTGCTAGATTTATGATTTAGATACAACTTAGATAAATAACTTTCATTTACAATGAATCTGGTAGTGTAGACATAATAAATCTTTATTACAAAATGAATTTCCTTCTTTTATCGATTGTAATTATGATAATACCGTAGTGTAAAGTGCATCAAGAAAAGAATCTCTGATTAATAACTAAGTATATCTTTTAAAAATTAAAAAATGTAAACTTGTCATTATTAAATAAATTTATTAAATTAAATAAAAATTGCTGCTAATCACTATGAATACTTTTTTCTACAGTTCATGAATTCAATTAATACCTTGATTGTTACCTCGCAAAACTGAAAATAACATCAAAACATTTTACCAATCCTCAAAAACAAACCACATTTTTGCGCAAAGCAATTCATCATACTCTCCGAAAAGCAAAACTAAAAACGCAACGAAATCGTTTTCGGGTTAAAGTAACGATTTCGCAGCTAAGGTGGATGTAGCGACTGGCCAGCCCCGAGGTCTCCCCTTGATTTCGCGTCGTAAACTGCGCAATGCGGCTTATCGCCGGGGCAGGAAAAAGTGCAGCCGGGCGCTCGCAATAACGCATTTCCCGGCGCGCACCCGGCAGATGCGCGTCGCGATCGAGCGGAGGGAGGGCGCGCCGACTCTCTGCGGGAAAATTGCCGCCGCACCGGGTGCGTGTGCAGCCCTTCGATAATTTCCGAAAAGTCCGATCGGCCGGAACGACAGGGCAGCGTGTTTTCGTCTGCAACGAGCTTCCGTTGCTGCAATTTCGGAGCTTGGCAGAAGCTGTAGAAACAGGGCGAGGAGGAAGAGTTTAGCGTTAAAGAATTTATGTTTCGATTAACTAACAGTTTGGATAAGTCTCAGTTCATTTAAAATACGGGGATTTAATTCTACGCTTTAATTTCACTTTTGTAGTGGGAGTTATAAATGCAGCTTTTAAAGCTCTGATGAAAAATTCTTTAGTTTTAATAAAAATTCGAAAAAATGTAATTTAATCTTCACTACATCATGAAATGAAAATGTGGATATTTCATTCCCGTACTTTAAATTAAAAGTAATTTTCAACATCTGACAATTTAGTAGAGTGCTTTTTCAAGTGTACATATATTCTAATTAGATTCGAAAGTATATTTTATTATTTTTCGCAATTATTTACGAAGCTTCAAAACGAAGAAGCTTGCGATACGGCTGAAATGCCAATGAATGAATATTTTATTCCTTCAATATCCAGATTGCATTAGCATTTGCATAAGAGGTACGAGACGCGAATGTACCGTAATTCAATTAATCTCCCTTCGGATTAAAATAAATAAATGATTTTTAATTTCGGTGACGCGTCGTTCGATTCGATATACTACATGTGCTATAGTGCAAGGCCCATAGTGCAATCTAGCGCAATTAGCTGTTATTTTTTGCTTAATCGCGTGCACCAGCTATATGCAGTTTTCGCGCGATCGCTCATTATTATTTCATATAAACGCCGGGTGTTTTGCCGCGCTCGCTTTGTGTAGGCGCGAATCGATATATAGAGACGCAAAATCAGTACGCTCCATTATGCCCAGGGAATTGAAATTCATTCGCAATGTAATCGCTGTTAAACGTTCGCTTTTCGAATGTAATTTCAAATGGAGCGGAAATGTTTCAACGGGGAAACTTGAATTATGCAATTTAAATTTTTCGCAAAATTGATAATGCGATTCCTTTTTGGCGATAAAAGGAATACGAACGTGTTTGTATATTTGAACCATGAATTTGATTATTTTAATTTGTTTTTAATGTAGGCGCGACGTCAAAAGTGTTGAAAATGAAAATCCCTTTCGCAGTAAAGAGAAATTCAGAAAATATTTGCTTTTTGTTAAAACAGAATTTTTTTTCCCTTTCATCCCTCCAAACATATGAATTTTGCATTTTAAAGGGCGCCTTTACCCGTTTACTTTTAATTAAAAATTAATTTTAAAAAATTGTAAAATGAAAAAGTAAATTTAAACAAGTGTATTCAAGAAAATCTCTGCTAAAATAAGAAAAGTTCTTTTGATTCGACGTTTCAGCACGAATGCCTGTACTACCAAGCGACATATTTTTTCATCTCGAAAAATTTCATTTAGGAAAGAGAAATGTTAAAAAAAAATTTAATACCACTGGGAGCCACCAAAGCTTTGACGAAGATCCCCTATTCTCTCGATATATATTTTTTTATCCCACCCTCCTATCCGCCCGACGTTTCGCAGCGAATGACGCACTTTAGCGGCTGCATTGTTCTAAGCCCTTTCCACGGACCGACGTCTTTCGTTTGAGCGATGATCACCTTGGGATTATCTTTGTCCCGGAAATAATGGCAATCCTGAGATACTCCTATCGCTGTACCATTCAAGCAGTACTATTCTGCTGTTCGCAGTATATCACGGGTTTGGCTTTGAATAGAGATTATTCCCGATTATTTAATGAATACTGTACGTTGATAATAATGATAAGTTAATATAATGCGATATGATGTGATATCACCGATGCATCATGTGAAAAGTGATGGTAGATGGAAGTTTACGAAGATAATAATAATTGTTGTATGGGGCTTTTGTAGAAATCTTAGAAATCTTTTCCCTAATAGTTGTTTTTGCTTAAATTAACTGTTTTATTCCATTACTGGACAAGTTGAAATATGAATATTCTAGTCAAAGATGACACTGGGTTGATAAAACAGTTATAAAGTTTTGTTTAGTTTAAAATAATAAAGTGAATAACTATTTAAATACTAAGCATAACATTTAGAAATATAAACCCTTTCAACGTTAAAAATGAAAGAGACACCTAAAAGCAATTAGTCGTCATAAAAAATTAAATTTAAAATAATAGATTTGATAATAATGTCTGGACAGTTCCAGTGTTTATAAAAATATTAAACATTAAATACAACTTATTTATGACCTCTACCATATTAAAGGTATAAGAAAATGATTAAATAGATATCAGTCAGACAGTAGATGTCTTTATACCGGAATATCTTTGCAGTCAATCAATATTTAGCAACCTCTACTATACGATCCGCCCTATAGCCTTATAATTTACGGAAAAATCGTTTGATACCTGGACACAAATTGATCGTTAGAAACCAAGTGCGTTTATATGCGTATGTAGTTGGTAATTATTGTGTTATGCATAATAAACAAACATATTATCTCACGTAACTATATTGTCCACGGTAATAGAGCTATTTCTTTACACATTTGCACCTTGTATTTATCGCTTAGAGAAAAAATAGTGTCGCAAAAATCAATTTTAAGCTATTCACTTATAAAAGATTTATTAAATTTTTTAATTAAAAACTTTATTTCTTTCGAAAGAAAGTTTTTCCCCAAGTTTAAAGTAAAATTTAGAGACAGACAAGGGCATAGCAAAATACGAAAATTTTTTCTTTATTTCTCTACACTCGCGTACACGATAAAAATAATCCTATATTTAACGAAAATTACTGAAATATCGATGCAATTTTTGCCTTATACACCGGCTCAATAAATCTTTACACAGCTTAAAAATATGCTGACTCACACGTCGACGTTTCTTCGTTCGAATTCCCACGTTAAAAGAAAAACACGCTCGCGCACACCAGCCTCCAAAATCGCACGCACTCCACACTCCCAGCGCGCCTTTAAAATTCATCCGCTCCGTCCGGCTGAAAAACATGCCCCGCGAGCAGCCCTAATCAGCGGCCAATCAATAGTCCCCCGTCGCTCCATCCGATCGATCAGCCTTCAATCTCTCCGCCGTCGTAGAACCAGAAGAGCCGCGCGGGACGGGTAATGAAGAGGCGAGGTCTTCGCAAAAAGAAATCGAGTGTATATAGGCGACCGAGGAATATCTCTTTGAGACTCCCCCGCAGAGGTAAATTGCGCTGCCGATCCGCCGCGAATCGAAGGCCCCGATTGCCGCGCGGCATTTTATTACAATAATCTCGGCCGCAATATTCCGGCGGGGGGAGGACTGCCACTCGAGACTCCCGGCGGACTATTGACGTTGCTCGCGACGACGCGAAACATAAAAGCGGCCCGAAAGCGGCGGCCGCGGCCGCTGACTTTTCGAGTGGAGGAGAGAGGAGCCGCTCGACTTTGAATGCTTTAATTGAGATCGGCGCGTTTGTTTGTTCCGGGCTCGAGCGGATCGTTAGCTAGCGACGGGACTAGCGAAGAATCGCGGTGAATATTCAGCGGTGCGCTTGCTTATACTATTTTTTTGTGCAGATATTGATGTTTTGTGCGCTTCCGATGGAGATGTGGTGTATCGAGGTTTTGCGATTAAATGAAATGATTTATCTCTCGGAAAAACAGTCAAATGCGTTGGGATATTGAGAAACTAATATAAATGGTCGAAATAATGCAAATAGATGGGAAAAGAAAATGATGGGAAAAATAAGTTTATGAGGAGTGGCTTTTCGATCTTCCATAGGTCTATAGGATTTACAACCTGGCACATCAGTTTTATTTCACACCTTCGGACTGTACGCTAATTACACATATATATAGTCTTTTCTTATGAAAAATATTTTGTGGGATCGGTCAGTTTAGCGCAGACAGTGATATTGGTCGGATCTATTCTGATAC
The DNA here is from genome assembly GCA_900480045.1 of Eurytoma adleriae. Lineage (NCBI taxonomy): Eukaryota > Metazoa > Arthropoda > Insecta > Hymenoptera > Eurytomidae > Eurytoma > Eurytoma adleriae. The sequence goes on from UXGC01000499.1 coordinate 28,143, forward strand.
ATCGATTTAAAATTATCCCTTAAGTCCACTTTTTCATATAGTGAAATAAAATAGTTTACACAGCAAATATGATATAAAGATGCTTGAATTTTTTTACAAAATTTTGGTGTTCACTACTAAAATAGATTAGACTTGATTTTGATCACGACTCTCTAAAATGATAATGAAAATTAATTGGATTAAATAGAAGTTCTTCAAAAGCGATTTTTAGATCATACGATCCAGTGATTATGAAATATCTGTGAATAAATAAGCAGACATGAGGAGGTTAAAACAAGTAGAGTATATAGAAGCAGACGGAAGGACTACATTTTTGGAACTGTGTCATGCTCAGTTCCAGCGCAGAAGACAATGCCCTTTGAAAATTTAATTTCAACATTAATCCAGGGCATCATCATTCTGCTCTAGTATCTCTTTAATCGCAGCGAACGTCACACATTCTTTTCTCAAAATAATTAAAGCAACATCATATACAACCTAAACACACACACTTTCACATCAAAATTGAATTAAACAGCTGAAAACAAAGTCTTAACAAGAACCTCCGAATTTTAAAGGCGCCTCTTCTCACTCTCCCGAAGAAAACCCACCAAAAGTGCAGCAAAGTTTTAATTTCGAAAAGATTTGAAAACGCGTACCCCGACGAGGCGAAGCCGGCACGAACCGCGAACGTGCCAACGTGCGGATCCGTCCATCAACAAGAAAGTAGAAGAAAAAAAGCGGCGCAGCAAAGAAAGAACTAAAAGACTCATCAGACTATAAAAGACACTTGCAATTACGCACCCGAGGATCTCGGCGCATGCAGAGCAGCCCCCACCGGGGATATAACGAGCGGGTAAGCGTGAAAGAACGAGAAACACCTCGAGGAGGCGCAAAGCCGCTCCGGGGCTCGCCCCGAGAATCCCAAAGAAGGAGGAAAAGGGAAACAAGCGGAGGAAGATCCGAGATACCGCAGCGGCGGCGAGAGTACGAGGAAAAGAGGGGGGGAGGTGCAGGTTCACTGACACGGCGCGCAAAGTGCAACGCGGGAAAAGCGCGGGACTTATTAAGGCGCGCGGGGTGCACGCACCGCGGCGCGGGCGTTTTATCGGATTGTGCATCGCGGCTGAAATTGATCGTTAAGTCGACGGCGACCGTTTTACGGCGCGATACGCTCGCGCGCCTCGTTGTCGCCAAGGTGGCGACTGTTTGCTGTGTACAGCGGCGAGTATGACGATCGAGTGCCGCCGCGGGAAGTTTGCACTATTAGCGGCGGTTGTTATTAACTCGTTATGCACTTGGTCACCTCGCGGAAATTACGGTTAATGAATAATGATCGAAAACTTCGGAAGGTGATGGGAGTCTTAAGTTTGTGTTAAGGTGATAGCTGTTTTGTGAGGTACTATTTTTATCGACAGTTTGCTTACGGGTAAACATGATTTAAGACTGTACAGTCAGCTTAAAAAATTACTCTCTGATTGTGAATAAGTGAAATTTACGGATTTTAACTAAATGTGTGCATGTGGTTGAATTTCACTCTCTCGTATTTACAGAGTAAAATAAATTTTGATTGTTACTGAATATAACTTTTCTGATCTCAAAATTAAAAAATGTATACGATTTATGAAGTAAATTGCAATATATCATATCGCTTACTTTTGAACTGTCCTTATAAATACCTTGAAAATAATATGAATGCTAATTTGTAAAGTTGACTCTTTTAACTTTAGGTTTTTATGCGACTTTTCACGCGTCTATTAATAAAAGCTATTTAATAATAAACTTTGAAATATAATTTGGACAATTCAAAAATATAAACAGAATTAATTTATAAAATGTAAAAATGAATAGAATCAATTTTGTAGGTCAGCGAGGAAGTTATATCGGTATAACAGCGTCGTTCAACTTTAGTAATCAAATGAAGCTGTATTTACTCGAGGCATCGATAGGAAATATGAAATTCATTGAAGAAATAGAATTACCTGCACAGTGAAAGCAGAGGAAACCAAGCTCTAATTAAATCCCCCACTTAAAAGGAATTATCGGGCTGAACTTTGCATAATAACGGAAACACATTTCCCTTTAATTTTAACTCGCGCGTACAATAATAAATTGAATATAATATAAAACCCGATGCAAAATGCGATGAACACATTATTTTAAACGATAAATTAACGCGCACTATTGTTTCCCACAACAACGTCGGCGAAACGCACACGAGCTATTATACTCGAACACAATAGCGAAGGGTTGCCCGAGAAATCAATGTTGCGAGCTTTCGTTACTTCCCTCGTCAATTATCCTCATTAGCGTTGCTTGAAAAATTAAAAAATCGCGCGCTGACGAGGTGTCGCTGAAACATTTTCCGCGTACGTTACCTTGCGCGCGACCATTTATAAACGCCCGGCCGAGCCTTGAACTTCGCGAAGGCATCGGCGCGTACGTGTCGGATTCTAAATTGCGAGATCCGAGGTGTTTCCGCGCGGAGGGCTGCACAATTGATCGTCTCCCGTTATATAGGCTTAGCGCCTATGAATGTTTCACGTTGCGCCGATGCAGCTCGATTCGTTCTGCTCTTATTCGACGAACGAAGGTGTAACGTATTCATGACTTTTCACTCGTAAATATGTTTTTATTTCGCGCATAATTAATGCATGCACGGTATATCTTTTTTATTTGTAGGTTGCGCAAATAAAATGTGTTTTTGTGTCAAGATCTTATTAAAATATTTATTTTACGTAGCTGTAAATGGATAAAAAATTAAAAGAACATTTTCATTTTGTCACTATCTTTTTAGAAGGCGGATTTATATTGTCGTTGATTCAGACGTTTTGTAATCTTATTTATTAAAAGGTAGTTAATTGGAAATTCATTATTCTCAGCTCATAATTGGTATCATAATTAATTTACATATTACTTCATCGTATTGTTAAATAAATTAAAAATTGAACTTATTATTAAATAGTGAGCTTATTTATAATGTATGGTATCATTGATTTAGTTACTGGATTATTGATGATACAATTATGCAAACTTAATTGTTACATTCTCCATAAAGTTGAATGAAAAATTTTAAAATGCAGTGAATTAGACGTTTCTTCACTAATTCACTATAGGCTTTAGATGATATAAATGATAATTGACTCTTTAAAAAAATTCTTTTAAAAAACATTGCTAGGATTCGCGAAGATTAGTTAATAATTAAAAGATCCGATTACAAAAACTCAATGAAAAATCACAATTCAAATCTCATACGTACGTTCCATCCAACTCATCCTCCGATAAATCCAAATCCAAAACTCCCGTGTAAGAAACGAGCGCCATCGATCCCCCCGCAATCGTCCCTCGCCCTTAATTTAAAAAAGTGCCGAGGTAAGGTTAAACCGCGCTCCAGAAAAGCAATCGGAGAGAAGAGGAAATCCGTGAAAGCGCCGTGGAAATCCGGCGCGGGAAAGAGGATCGCGCGCGGCAATTCCGGAGGAACAGACTTCGCTTTGAGGGCGGCCGCGCGCGAGGCCCCCCTCCCCCCCTCGGGCGTCGAAAAACGTCCCCCGAAGCCTTTAAAAGGCCGCGCTCGCCTCGGGGGGTAGCGGCGTTAACTGGAGCGCGAGAAAAGAACGGCGGGCTCGCGCGCGCGCGCTCGATCGAGCGCCGCCGCCGAGCCACAGGTCGACCTCCAGGGGGTGGGCGACGTCGCGATCGTCGCGCTAATCCGCGCGAGCACCGGGGGCTTTTGTCGCCGACCGGCGCAAGAGGCTGCTTCTCTAATCCGGGGGACGGGAGGAGGGGGTGAGTGCGACGGGCCCGTCGCGAGAGGCGCCGCGTGATGTATCGCGCGCACGTGCTTTGTCGCGCGGCGCCCCGGGGAAAGCGAGGAGTGTTGTACGGGACGACGACCGCGGCCGGCTCAAAGGGAAATTGAAAGGAATGTTTTTCCACGGACGGGGCGGTGCTTGCGGAGCTTACGAGGCTGCCGCGCGATTCGAGGTGCGATACGCCGAGGGTGTCGAACGATTTATAGATCGGTTAATGGGATGTATGTGATGCGGGGCGAGATTTCTTTTTTACTGTTCCTGGGTTTCTTGCGGAGAGGAAAGATTCGATAAAAATTATTCTCATTTTTTTTGCAAAAATTACTGTGTAGTTAGGAATTTTGGAATTACGTGTGACCTGTTAGTTATTTATTAATAAATCAGTCTATAAATTGATCATCAATATTATCGGTTTATTCGTCATGTTACACAATTTATTGAAAAAATAATAATCAATATGGGTACCATAAGAAGATAAAATGGCAAGATACGGGTAAAATAAATCAAGCTGATACCACTGAGATAGTTTATCTTAAAAATAATGCTACATCTAAATTGAATAAAGAGATCAAGGAAAAAACGAGTTAGGCAGTTACTGTTGATATGTAAACAAGTTTAATCTTGTTTCCTCGGGATTTTCGTCATGGTTTAGAATGAAATCCGATTAACGAAAGCCTATTATCATACAATTATCCAATTCCACGCGCTGGATTCACCTTTGAATGTGGACCACAGCTTGCAGCTGCTTTAAATGTTAAAATACAACTTGAGATCGATCGAAACTCCTATGCTCCTATTGTTAAATTTATCGCCACGATGAAAATTTCATCCACAATCTCATTCTTGGCTCGTATTTCCGATAATAGAATTGCCACAACTAGACAAGAGATATCAAACTTAATGACAGGAAAGAGAATTTTCCAAACTATATTTGCAGGTTCGTATAAAATTTATAGCTTGACTATTTCTGTTCGAAACGTCGGTCGTCACTTTTTATTCATTCTTTGTTCCAGTTGATCGGTCGGAGAGACTTTTATTTTTGACAGTAACCTGCAAAAGTAATCGATTCCGGTGCTTCGCGTACGTCTTTGTTACTGATAATTCTAAAATAAAAATAGCTGCAATTTTTATCAAATAGGAATTCAAAAACGTGCGAGCAATTTATTTCTAAAAAAGAATCTCCACATAACAAATTGACTACATGTAGAAAGTAAGCTAAAACATAAGTAAACATAAATAATCAAGTACACTTTTATCATCCCTTACACGGCTACTCATCTCAAACCCCCTGCCTGCATTTGCATTCATATTTATAGCCCGGGCGTGAGAGTCGCCGGGCGTCCTATTTAGGCGCCCAAAACTCAGCCGCGCAATCACGCAGGCGAAACCCGGGGCTGCATTATAAACGGCGCGCTCTCGTGCATTAAGTAACCGGCGCGCTAACTTGGCGCAATAATTCACGCGGCGCGGCTCCTGCGACTTATCGCGCCGCATTGATGTCGCGCCCGCGCGCCGACTTATCTATTCCCGGGGCCGCTCGGATGCCTTTCCGCGAATAGGAGCGCCGGAATGAAAACTCGCGCGTGCACTATTCTCGTCGGCGACTGCAGGTCCCGGTGTGGAATTGTCCGGGCTGCACCGGTGTTGGTTATCGTTTTTCTTTTTCTTTTAAATAGGCGCGACGCGTTTTCGTTATCGCGCGGAGCAACACGCGCGGAATCGCTATTGGAGATGGCACGCGGCGCGCCGGGGCTTCGCGATGAAAGGCGGGTCGCTTTCGCACGCGGGAAGGAAATTAAATTCATGCAGGAAAGATGGTCAATGCGAGATTTTCTAAGGTGCCTTTGGTATTGTCGTCTTTTGCTCGGGTATTCCTTTGGACGGTTTCTCGGCAAAGAGAAGCTGTTGTGATGTCTGGTCAATGCGAAAGCTTTATGGTTATTAATAGTGTTCACGTCGAAAAAGAAAAAAAAATGTATGCCCATGTTGTTCATATAGTCAGTTATGCGTGTAACTTTAAAAATATACTTGATAGTGTGGAAGAGTGGATAAAGAACAATCAATTCTTTTGAATTAAAAAGCACAGATTCTTAGAACAAACTGAGACTGTGAAAGCTCGACCGGATAACTTTTCATTAAACTTAAGTGGTTTTTTACTCTTTCACATTTTTTGAGTGGCATTTGAATAAAAAATTCCTCTCTTTATTAATTCATTATTTATCTAAATGCAAAGCAAGACCATAATAAACTTCTTCGATGAAACTTTCACTGTGATTACTTTTAGATAAGTATATTAAGCTTTTCTGAAGTTTTCGGATATCATAAATTTCCCGCGGAAATAGCCTTAAATTAATAAAGAAAAAAGCTCGAATTTCAAATGATGATAAAACTCTTATTCAGAAATGTAATCAGAATACAAATGCCAACATTAAATGAGACCTAACCGCAGTATTTCAATTAATCGCATCCTCTACTGATTTAGGCTTCCTAATTAGTTTATTTAAAATAAATGCCGCTTCATTCAAGGTCTGTTAAAGTGCCTTTAAAGCAGACTGTGACTAAATTCTGATGAGCACTATTAAAGCTGCATTATATTCGCTATTCCTGTCATTTTACTTTATTATTACTTTTTTTAATTATTGTTATTATACTAAGTTTATTATAAAATTTAGTGACATCATTGTCTGTTGTAAAATAGTTTAGTAGCTTACATAAGCATTATGATGTACAATTTTATGGTTTCATGCAAAATTAAAATTCTATGAAAAAACATATTACTTTATATTATACAAAAGCTGTTTATAAAAAAAGTTATATCTGGTCATTTGACTTGACTTTTAAACCGTGATAATTGTTTGATAAGTTTGTGAGAAAATCGAATTGTTAATTATCATTGGAAAAAGTTCCAATTATAAACAACTTTGAAAGTTTTCAATTGCGCACGGAATTGTAGACAATTTACGCTATAAAAAGGCCACAGAGTATTTAAACTCAAGGTGCTAAATAACAAAATTGAATAACCGTTTTAACAGCAAGATAAATAAATAATTATACTAAAGGCATAAAACGTAAAAATTAAGTCTTATCATAATCTGTCAGATAAATCACTATCATTTCATTTTAACGTTGTGTTTTATATGTTTACAACTAATCTTGTCAGTTAAGCGAATAATGCGTGATTTTTAAATCGTGACGTTAATGCATAAGAATTCAAAAAGCAGAAATATTACACCGCCACTGTATCGGCTTTCTTTAAATGTTCATAAACTACTTTGTGCATTTTAACAAAAAAAAAAAAATAAAATTTTATGCAACTATAAAGATAAAAGGCTCATAAAGAATGAAAAGTACTTTGGAGCAATTGTACTTTATAAATAAATTGATCGTAAATTTTGAAGAAACTTTTTCAAAACATACAATATTCATTGCCAGCAACGAAACTTTTAAACGCCTAATTTCTATAAAATAAACAATAAGTACTTTTGTTCTTAGACGCTTTCTTAAGTGCAATAAAGTTTCAAGAATTTGCAAGATTATTTTATGCCGCATAAAGCGGCGTTTAAAAAAAAAAACAAAATTTTCGACACTACAATAAAGTTTCACTTCAAATCATAGAATTGATATAATTATTTTTTTCTAAATTATAAATTAATTTATTAAATTACATATATTTCCGGGAACAGATCAATAAACATCTCCCAATTAATACTTGAACTTAAAAAAAAAAGATCAGCTATTAATGAACAACAAATAATTCAAACCACGCTCACCAACTCCTTTCCCCACAGAAAAGCTAATTGTTCCGCAACTCGCGTGTACTCGCGCTACCCATACTACACCGCGAGACTAACTGACTCCCCTCTATATCAGCGGCACATGACACACCATCACCCGGAGCGCTCAGCAGCTCGCAACACTACCGTCCGGGGCGACTCGCTCGCTTGGCCGCGAACAATGCGCCCCGACGCCCCGTTCCTCGGGGCACCTCTCGCACTGGCCCGCTAATCATCCCGAGACAAAGGGGCGAGCTCCTCACTCACCTGGCTGCTACAGGACGGGCTGGTCGCTCCTCTCAGCTGCTCATGTCTCGCCTCCGCGCGGGGGTCTCACGCCTCCCGCTCCGAATCGGACGCGACCTGTGATACTCTGCAGTCTCCGCGCTCCGGCGGGGACGGGACGCGGGTCCGCACTCTGCTGACGCGTCGTCTGCGGCGCGGCTCGCGGATATGTGAGGTTATGCCGACGAAAGGGGGGTCCACCTGCCGCCGAGCGCCGCGCGCACACGTTTGACGACTACACGCGCGACGACGCAGTCGCCTCTCTCCGGCCCCCTCCCGACCTCGCGCGCGCGCGCGCACGGGAAAGTCGACGCGCTCGCGTGTGTATGTGGGTATAATGTTATATCGGGGACGATCCCCCCCGGAGTCGACGATGAGTGTTTACCGTGATGTGGTGGACTTGGCCGGTTGTAAGTTGCCCGCCGGCTGACCGTAACTGGTACCGTAGTCGACGGTCAAGATGGATTTCGGAGCTGCTCCGAAAATTTCGGAGTTGTTCCGAAATGATTTTTTGGAGCGGAGAAATTAGAGATTTTTAGAAGGCTGACGTACGTCGGTGGGATGAGTCGTTTAAATGTGGAGTACCTTATATAGTTTTACTGCTCACTTATGATTTACGTGTGAATCCAGACATGAATACCATAGTTGTATAATTTATGGTTTTAAGAAAAGAATATTGTATCTTCTGTAGCAACCCTGCAATCTACTTGTCAAGTCTACAAATTATCCTTAAAACAAATTCTATATATGACAATTATTCATTGAACATTCGAAAAACAGTATACGATGTACACACATACAAGAGAACATAATAAATGATTTGATACGCTCCAAAATTATAACTGCGGGCGCCAGTTAGCTTTAGATCCCGATCTGAATTGTTGATGACATTTTTACCGTTATCACCTCTCTCGCGCGGCTCATAACTCGTTTTATACATAATGGTACATCCATTACTTCATACAAACTTCGCCTTCAACAGGCGAGGTGTATAACGACAGCCGCGATCGACTGTACCCGCGGTCGATGGGTTGCCCGCGGAGAAACGGCGGAGTTGCGTCGGCGCCGAAGAGGAGGCGCCACGAACCGGCGAAAGCGCGTCGACGAGCCCGCGGTCGAAATTACGCGCGCTAGCCGGTCGCCGTGGTAAAGCGGACTTCAGAGCCAATGAGAGGAGGGCGGAGCCGCTTCGCCGGCCAATCTCCGGCCAGCAGGGAGCTCAACCTCTGCTCGATGTTACTAGAGCGGTGTGACTATCGCCGCTTGGCAGTGTTCAAATTCGTCCAATCTTGTGTCATTTGTTTAGCTTGAGAAGGTATATAGTTATGAAGTGGAGCTGCGATAGATATTGTAAGCTTATTTTCGAAAAATGTAGTCTTGCGGGAATAGTACTTCCTGGAGTAGAGGTAGTTGACAAATTTGTGGATTGCTGATTGTTTATTTGAAAATGATTGATTAAGTGGTGCGAAAATGTGGTTCGTCGGTGAAGAGGGGATTTTCGTAGGTAAGAAACTGTTCGTTTCATACATATACAGGTTAACTATTTACATTTTTTTAATTTATGATTCGTTAATAATTACGTTATACGTCTGAAAATGTACCACACAAGAAATTTGCAGATAGATTATAAAGTATTGTCTAGTAAAACTATGCCCATAGATAAGTTGTTGAATGAATAATTGAAGTAAAATTTTTTGTAAATTAAACAAAATTATTTTCTGTTTATAAATTAAAGTGATCACTAAAAGTGGAGCATTTTAGAATAATGAAAAATTAGTGCAATTAAACAAGATGATCTTTTAATTGCACTTTAATAGACTTGAGTTGTTCAATATAGAAAGTGAAATTTTTTTACCGTATTTTTACATGTACTGTACAAACTACTAATTTCCTCATAAAATTTAGCATAATTAATACTACAATCATCTTGAAACAATGCAACTACTATGGTAATGCTTACATAAGTAATATCACCTAGGAATTGCATTTAGAACTGCACTCTTAATTCACCCCTCAATTGTCCAGTCCTGCGCAAAATCTTTAATTTTAATCTGCAATTCTTTTACGCAAAGCGTACGTCACATTCAACAACAAAAAAAAACAAAAACAAATCGCTTGCACAATTCATGAAACAAATTCAGACGCAAGTCTCGGCCACTATACGCGCGTAACTATAGCGCGTACATTCGTCAAATTGCAACCATCAGTACCGCAAAGCGAAACGCGAACTTCTGCAGGTCACACTTATCTTTCCGCGAATAAATCATGTTCCCGTATATACATAGACACGCGCAACACTCGTGCGAGCGACTCCCTCGACCTTTGGCGATCGCGGCGCGCAGTGCATTCGCATTCGCGATAAATGCACGCGACTCAGCACTTGGGCAACGCGCTACACTCGTAGCCTCATTATTTCGCTCGTCGAGGCCCGAGAGTTCGTCAGCCCCGCGGTTTATTCGCAAATCGGCATTTTCGTATTCGCCGCCTTTTTTCGCTCTCTCAAGACACGCATGTCGTTTACATTCTCAGACCGCGCTTTCGTCGCGTTACCCTCGGCTTCTCCTGCTTGGATTGAGTAGTTTTTTTTTTAAATTTGTAAATATTAATGATTTATGTTTGTATGCGCGTGTGAAAATGACGTGCTTCTGTCAAACGCACTTTTTCTGCAGTGTATGCTTATATATTGATTCGTATCACTGATTTTTATAATCGAAAGCTACGTAAGTGCAGTGCAACAAATGATAAGCTGGTGCGTTATTGTTAAATGATTTTTTATTTAATAAATAAGTTTTACACGTGAAGATACTCCTAAAAATTTAAATATTGTATTTTACTTTCCTCGGGCATTGATCACGCAATCTACTGCGCGTTCACGCGCAAAACGCATAAAACGACGAATTACATTAAATTTCAAGTTCTCGCCCACCGAATAAACCCATCCCTTTCAACAAAAGTTGAATAAAAAAAGGAATCATCAGTCCACAGACTCAAAGGCAAAGCCGGCGGCCGGTTTCCCGCGTTAGGCCCCCACCCGCGCTTCCCGCCGCTAGTTCCGTCAGCTTCGCGCTCACCAGGGCGGTTGGCAGCGCTGCTGGCTCACGGGGCACGGCTCGCCTCGCTACAGGCGCTCAGTCCGCCGAGTCTGCTGCACCGAAGCACTACACACGGGTACCGGGGAGCCTGAGTCGGGCAGAGGAGCAAGGAGAGCGCGCGCAAGGCGGGCTTGCTTCCTCTCGTCGCCGTGTGTGTGTGCGTGTGTGTGGGTGTGTGTGCGCGCGCGAGACTGCCCGGACGCTCTCTCTCACTCACTCTCACCCATTCTCTCCCTCGCGGCTTTGTCCTCCCCTCGCCGGGGGGTGGGAGACGCGAGTGCGCGCACATCTCCGTGAAGGCGCGCGCGCGCGCCCCGCGTTATATATACGTGTCCTCAGTGTGTGCTCTCTCTCTGTCTGTCTCTCTCTGTCTTCTCTCCTTCTTTTTCTCTCCCTCGCCAAACTAAAGGAAAGTGTCCGCGAGTGTTGGTCGTGCGGGACGCATACACGCAGTGGATTGACTGCGGGAGGTGCCTCGCCCGCTCTCCCCCATCATCGGCCCGTAAACAACGACGGCGGAGGAGACCGGGCCGCGTCCCCGATTATCTCTACCCCCGTACCCCCGCGTGTCCTCCGGTTAGTGTGTGCGCGAGACGGAGCTGGTGCCGAGTGCCGCGAAGTGTGCCGCCGGATCGCCGGGGAGAGGATATGGCACGCTGACGATGGTGCAGCCCTGAGCGCGCGGCCAGCACCGCCGCCGGCCGACGAGGACGGGAGCGAGGGAGAGGGAGGAGGAGGACACCGGGCGGCGCTCCGCAACCGCGGACTCGGATCGCCGATTCTTCGCACCGAGACATCATCATGATGCCGTGAGTAGATTTTTCTTTCTTTGCCGCGCGCACGTTGGGAAGGCCGCTGACCAGCGGCCGAGCCGCTCGCACGGAGGAGGCGCGCCGGGAGGCGACATATGGCTACCCTTTGCCGCCCGACTGCTGGCCGATAGCTCGCGAGGACTTCGCTGAGAGCGACGTTTTTCGGAAGCCGCTCCGTTGGCTTCTTTTCGGCCGGAGGCGGCCTATTTCGACGGCTCGGGCTAATGGGCGCCGCGAAGTTGTTGTTTGATGTCGACGCGAGACCGCATTTTTAACGAAGTAAAATCGGTAATTTATTACGGTAATAAAATTAGAATGTAGTTCGATAAGATCGGGGAGATTAAAATTAATAATTGAGAGGACAGACCTTCGATGAGATCAAGTATGCAATGAATATTAGTTATCCTGTCGCTTGTCGTTTGAATAAATGACGATGTTTAGGTGAGAAATAGAGGCGCGGGATTGCCGGCTTCGCCGCATAAATATCGAACGAAGCGGAGGAAAAAAGTTATTTAATCGAAATTAAAATTTCATTCATACTTATTCTAAATACGCCGCGCAAATAATTCACCGAAAAAACGCGGCGGCTTTTATTAAAATTAAATAATTCGCTCTGTAAATAACGCGCATATAATTAACGCCGGCATCTAATTATCGACTCGGGAAAATTGAATAATTAACCGTCCCATCCGAGATGGGTCTCGTTATGTGCCGCAAACTTTTGCGTTCTTACATAACGAGCACCCCCCCTCCCGCCGTCCGTCTTTGTGCGAGCGGCAAAAGTTCATTGTAAATATATGTTACATAAATGCGAAAATCGCGCACAGCCCACATCACACGCATCATCGTTCATTCATGGATCCACGATTTACCGCATTTTCAATTAAGACTACGCCTTTTAATTGGTGGGCCGAATGGGGGTAGTTGCTTTTTCTACCTTCGCAGAGGAAACGCGCGCTCGAAGCCCGCAGCGCGATGGAAAACATTCGATTGTGGAAGCGTAGGGTAATTGAACGTGCAGTAAGTCTTTTTATAGCGAGTACAGCGATCCGGAGCTCGAGAGGCGTGTCGCTCGCGGATTTTCTTTCTCCACCAGAATTTTTCGTGAGCCCCGCGAGTGCTTTCCTTTTTACGTGTAATTTCACGTCTCGGAGGAAATTTTTACGTTTCAAAGCGAAACGTACGAATTTAAGCTATTCGCTTCGTTTTTTTATACATTTTTTTTCGACAGTACAAACATGTGATTAAGCGAATGCATATTTGCTCTTGTCCATTTTCATTGATGGTGCCCTAATTGATCTGTAACAATACGACGGTTGTAAATGAAATTTCATTAAGGCGTTTCAATTTAATGGGATATCTATTCCCATAAAAAAACAAACAGAGAAAATTGTCAATATTCCGCTAACTTGGAAGATACATAACATACTTAACATGTTTGTACACGCGGATGGAAAGCACTTGCTATTTCAAACAACATTTTTGAAAAAAAAAAAGGAAAAAGAAAATACGAAAACTCGTTAAAGCGATGCATCACGGAGCGAGCCTCCCGGACTTTTAGCGCATCAGTCCGCGAGTAAAGCAAGAGGTTTTAGCGGAGCAAAACATATTTTTTTTTTCCTCCTTCTACCTACCTACCTCCGCCCAATGTTTTTTGCGTCACTTTCTCGAGCGACACGCCTCTCTCTTTATACAGCGCAAATAATCCGGAAATTATCAGGCGTCACATTTTCCCACGCACTTCGGGGCTTCGCTCATTCAACTTAATTCTCGGCACCATCACCTGTACCCACTCTCTCGAAGACTATATACACACTGCAGCGTCATGATTCATTATCCCTCTTTTTTTTTTACTGTACAGGCACATGATTTGTTTCTGTTGCATCCGTTTGTTGTTTCACGTTAACCTGAAGTTTGGTTTTACAATTGTTTTTGGTTGTTTATTTGACGATTCGAGCGATTTATTTTAAGTATAGCGAGACTTTTTTTTAATCGGTAACCAGATATCGCTGATCGAGTTGCTGCTTGAATTCAAGCCGAAATTCTGATCACCTTATCTGCCGTAGAAAAATTGAATTCATTGGTTTTATTTTTTTAAGCCGAAGATCAAACGATAATCCTTCAATTTCAACGTGCTATGTTTGCCGATTGGGCAAAATATGTACGTGAAACGTGTGAATATTGATCAGAAATTTGAAAAAGCAAAATCTTTTTCGCTTCGATTAATAAAATTGCATTAAATTTAATTCCCTTTCGGTCGAACATTCATTTTTATTTCAACAAACGAAGTGACGATATGATACGATATTAAAAAGACACTGTTCATTGAAAACGAAATGAAAGGAAATATAAATTATTGAATTGGGCTTTAAAATTCAGCGCAATCCATTACAACTCCATTTGAAAAAGATAAAAAATTCATTCGTTCGTTATATTCGGAAAACTTAAATTGTACTTTTTTCAATCCAGCCACTTAAGCACGTATTACTTGTACTTTACAACTTTTGCCTTTTTAAAAGATTACTCTGTAATCTCGCTGGCGAGTTTTTTTTCTTTTAATCCAGACCGAAAGTTTCAACGCGGGTGCATACCCCACGGATCTCTTGAATAACGAATCCCGCGAGCAAAAGGTTCAAAACTATCCTTGCACCGAGCCCCCGGACGGTAAGGTCACTCCTCTAATCCCGTAATCTCGCGAGTTAATGAACTAATCGCAAGGTCGGCCCGAAAAATCGGACGGCTCGATTCGCGCCGCCGACAAATTGCTCGCCGCTAAAAAAAGAAGGAAGCCGAGCGCCGCTCGAAAATAGCCGGGGAAACCGGGTGCATCCGGGGGGAGAAAACAAACGATCGGAGTTGCGTAACGCACCGGCGCGAAAAAAGGTTTCCACCTTTTTCCAGGCGGCGGTGTACCGTCGAAAAAGCGCGGAGGGTTGGGGCTCCTTCCGTGCACGCAGACCCTCGCTCGCCTCTTTTCGAGGAATCTCTCGGAGGCGAGGCATAATAAGGGATACGGGGGCGCCCGCGGCCTCCTCCCGTTCCGCTCGGGGCTCGCGCGCGGACCCAAACCTGTTTCGTTTCGGCTCACCGAGAGCTCCCCCCTCGGCTTCTTTCTCTATCTGGGTCTCCCTCGCTATCCTCTCCCTCTTTCTCGCTCCCTCCCTCTCTCGCCCTCTCGCTTTTTCTCCTCCTCTCTCTCTCTTTCTCTCGTGGTCGAGTCGCAGAAGGAAGGAAAAAAAAGGAGAGGAAGCGAGTCGGCCTTTTTCGCGCTCGGCGGCCTTCCCACGTATATAGAGGCGCGCGCGAGCTATCTGGCTGCCTAGGAAACGCGTTCGGGACTTCTCGTTTGTTTTTGGCTTCTTTGTGCCACGGGATAATTCGCGCTGGACTGTTTGTCGGGGCGCGCGCTTTGCGAGTTGTTTGCGCCGCGCGCCCGAGAGGAAATTTCGTGCCTCGGAGTTTATAGAAAGGAAATAAGCGCTGCTTTAGCTTCGCGTTAACCCGGATACGTCGTTATTTGAGTTATTACAAAAATTTTCGAGAGATTCTTGCGCGCGGCTTTATCAGCGCGATGCGTTTGAAAATGTTCCAAAATTTTAGTATGAGAACGTAATGTTCGTTCCGTGTCTGTGTAGTTAACATTTTGTTTGAAAGACATAATTAACTTTTACGTACTTTTAGAAATGTTTTAAATTATTCGTATTAGTCAGCTTCTTTTAGTTTTTTATATCTATATTCTTTATAAAAAAAACTAAAATTATAAAATTAGTATTTTTTGACGGAAACAAAAATCAGTGATGAAAGCACATTACAGTATTCCGCTTAGAAAACATGAATATTTTTAAGAAAAACTACTCATTTACAAGGTCTTAAAGTATAAAATCTTACTTTTATCATATAATTAAAGGAAAATGGGGAACTATAACGCAGTGTTGCAATGCAATGTCTCAAGATTAACTTAGGACTGTTCTGCGATGCGAATTTCACACGGCAACAATGGAAATTTCCTACGCGCAGGAATTACATTCATGTTCATTTCGCATGAAGTTGTTCATGGAGCATCTTTTTCATGCAATTTCTACATTTTTGGTACAATGGCTTCTTAGTGTACACAATGTCCTTGCGCCCATATTGATTATAAATCTATTTATAACTAATTTGCGAATAAGACACAAATAGACACAAAATAAAAATGAAAATTTGTTTTTCTAGAAGAATAGTATTATAAATAATGGATTTAGTGTCGTTACCGTGATTAACGATCCACAAAATTTAGTTCCACGTTTCTCGCAAGTTTCATATTGATCTTAAAGCATCTGCATATCCATTCAATAAAAAACGGCATTCTTCGAAAAATTTTTAATCCCTGGAAGCATACTAAAAAAAGTGTGTTGCATACGTTATAAGGTAAACTTAAAAAAGCGTCATCTCATCTGTATCTATACGTTTTATTTACTTTGCTATAATACCGGTTTCAGAACACCTTTACTTCACAGGAAAACCCGTTTTTTCGTAAAGTTTTTTTAAAGAGCTTTGTTTAGTAAAAGTCGTTTGTTTGTATTTCCGAAAGAATTAGAAAAACATCTATTTTTCAATTTATTTATAAATGGCAAAGTTTGGTATGGTGACACTGTAGCTATATTAATTTATTTTATATCCCATTTGATTCACGTAATTTACTTCAAGAATACTGGCAACTATGCCAGTACCCGAATGCACCGAATGCTGGACATACTAACTGCATAATTCGATTAGTTATTTCCAAACTTCCATCGTCATACAGTTATCGCCCCAAAGTTGATTTTGTTACGGTTAACCTACGCGCATAGTTATCCCCGTAAGGAAATTAATAGATTACACGACGAAAGTTCGGCTGAATAACGTAATTAGATCCCCGGCCGTTCGCTCCGACAAAAGCACCGTTAATCTCGAGCAAACTCGCCAATTAGATTCCGCCGAGAATAAAAGAATATTTGCCCCGAATCTTTTTATTTCGCCTCGCTCGACCTAAAACTTCTGATTGCGCGAGATTCCAAAGTGATCGGTACTTTTTTCCGTCCGCAAAATCGTTCGCCTCGCCAAATTGTTCAACGAGGCAATTTATATCTCGATTTACCGTCTAATAATGAAACTATTACGCGATACCCCGGATCGAAAGGCATATGCATGCGAGGCGTCGGGTCGGTAATTCCTTTTTTTTAATTCTTGTTTTATCCCTTAACGCCCCATTGGCTGGTATTTCTCTCGAGCTTTGATTGCATCGCGGCGCAATTTCGTACTGATGATTGAAGCGTTTACGGCGTCGAACTTCGGCGTTGCATGGGACTGACGATCGAACGAGCTCTCGGGGCGACGTATAGTGGCACGGAGAGGACACGCCCCTGTGACCCAACGCTGTAGGTGTATTTTTGTTTAACACTTTTCAACGCTGACGGCTGGAAATTTCTGCGGCATTCTTTAAGTGGTGAAATTGCGGAGCAACTGTACAACAATCGAATCAATTGCTGTTGATCGACGGGTTCGTTTCGCGCAATCACAAATCGCTCTTAAATGAAAGTGAGTTTTAAACAATTTAGAATTTTGTAAATGACGATCGTTAAGTCAAAAATTGCTGCTCACTACAATTAATCTATTGAATAATCAGGTGTAATCAATGTAAGAGGGGTAATTAATCTATTGAATATTCAGCTGCAATCAACATTAAAGTGGTAATTTGATTTTCGCATTTTTTTTTAAGTTTTTTTAAACCCTTCGGGTAACGACCACGTTTACCCGAAGGGATTTTTCGAATACATTCAACACGCGATATTTAAGTGCAGTTTGAATAGAAGAAAAATAATTTAATATTAATGCGTATCACTGAATTTCGGACGGACTACACTAGATTACTAATAATGATAATTAAATATTTGCTTTAAAATCGGTAAAATTATCCATAAAATAAAAATAGAATAATCATTCTAATCAAATGTCAATAAAATTAAATTGAATTTTGTATACCGGTAGAGAAGGATTTTAAATCTATTGTGCTATTGATAGAATAAAAAAATCAATCATGAAAGAACCTATTTTTTCTATTTTCGCCGAGCTTTTTCAAAAGCTCTTTAAAAATAATTTGATTCAGTGGTAATTTACAGACATTAGAGTGTCCATTTGTATCCACACTCATTACAAATTGACTATCAGTGAATCGAGTAAAAGTTTTGAAAACTAATACACTGTATCCGTAACAAAAATAAAAAAGTTATTTATAACGAATAAGTTAACCCCTACAGAATTCGTTCTCGATGCAAACAATAGGCGCCATTAAACATCGGAATTCATGATCACGGAGCGCTCCGTTTTATTTATTTTGCCTTTAGTACCAATAAGTCAAACACAACACCGCGCGGCCCGATGCAACTTTTTAAACTTCACCGGCAATAAAATGTTTACAGCGCGGGCTCGAAAGTAACGGATGAGAACCATAACCTACATCGCCTCTGGTGCTTCTACTCGATCGTCGCTTGTATATACACCACCGACTCACGGAAACAGCGTCAATTTCCCGCCCGAAATCGACGACTCACGAGCGGCCCGAATTCGCCGCGTCCTTCTTTCTCCCACTCGGACGGCGCGCTAATGGCCGCGCGCAATTATGACGCGACTGCATTCAAAAGGCCGCCTCGGACAAAGAGCGGCGCGCGGCTCCGAAGGCCTCCTCCTCGGCGTGCAGTCCGCAACGCGAAATTCGCCTCGCGCTCTTCTTCTTGCCTGTGCATCGGCGGCGATCTGTGCGCGCGCGCGCGCCGAAATGCAGCGACGCGTAATCGACGGGATCGTTAGCGCGAGATCGGTTTTTAAAGCTGCATTATTCAGCGCGGTCCTGTGCACTCCTTTGCCTCCCCTCTCCTCCGCCTGGCCGAGATAAGCGGCCCGCTCGCTCGCAGATAGCGCGATCCATAATGCATCCGCTCGCCCCGCGGAGAAGGGGAGTATCGCCCGGCGACCCGCTTCTTCTTTTTTTTTTTTTAAGATTTATTCGCCGACGCGTCTTTATTTTTGCATTGTTCGCCACGGCGCACTTTTTCGGCGGCGATTGTGCCGATGAATTATGAGGTTTTCTCCGCGCGACGCCGCGTTGTGCGCTATGTTAATACGAAAAAGTCCCGGAGACGCGAGCGTGCTTTCGTAATGCGTCTTAAGGATTTATCAGTGTTTGCGCGTTCGTCGCTGTATGTTATTCCCGCGTAAGAGGAAGAGAGAGAGAGAGAAAAAGAGAGAGAAAGATAGAGAGAGAGACGGCGGTTTTATGAGGTTTTTTCGGAATCCTCGGAATTGTTAATAGAGGCGACTTGGAGCGTTGCGCTTTCCTTTAATTTTTTAGTTGGTGCACGAAACAGTTTTAGATACACGTTGCTATGCTAAATATGGAAATCGTCGGGCAAAAAGCGAACAGTAAAAAATTGCATCAAGAATATTGAGATTCTTGTCCGCAAAGGTATATTCACGAAATTATGTTTATCATGTTAATTTTTATTCAGAAAATATTTTCTATGATTATGTCCGAAAGTTTTTATTATGCAGATGCGCATCGTGATAGTTTTTTTGACGTGTTTATATCATCAAATCGCCCTTTGTTAACAAAATTATTCAATTCTTCTGCATTTTTAAATTTTTATTACACATCGTGTATCTTAACATGACTTACTTATCAAGAGTACATTTTTATGTACCATAAAATGCAACCTTACATATCTTCATAAAAAAATGAAAACACGAAAAAAACATTCCATCTCTTCGTATTATGATATCACAGAACTTTCTAAAAGTCATAGTCCAACCGACCCACGGTGTCCAGATAAAAACTGAAAGTTGTCACACTTTCCTCACGGGCGGAAAAAAAAATCGGACCCAATAAACTCGGTGATTTCATTATCGACGCGCGACGCGGCGAAATAAAATAAAACTTAACAAGATCCCGGTTTAAAATTAAACGGCGGGCAGCGCCGCGCCGAAATTGACCGGAATTTCGTGCGACGGTAGCCGCTCCGTTATCGGCGCGTGCGGCTCGTTCGTAATCAGAAGAAAAGCGGAGAGGCGGCGATCCCCCTGATAAATCGGCCGGAGCTCTCTACACGGCCCGCGCGCGCGGCGCACAGTCGGCAACGCCGCGCGGCGTCCATTTCTCGCTGCTCGCCTACCTCCCGCTCGGCGAGGAGAGAGACTCCGAGACCTAACGGACTCGTGCTCGCTGCTCACGCCTCCTTTTTTTATACCTCTCCTTCCGTGCCGCTCGCTCCCAAATGTATATATACACCCGAGAAGACCCTTTTCTGCGCCGATGTTTTTTCCGTTTTTTTTTTGTTCTTTCGAGGTTGGGCCGGACAAAGTATTGCGATCGATCGGCGGGTGGATAAGATTTTTCGAAATTTCGGGGAACGGCGATTGTGTCGCCTCGTGGGCTTGCGCAAGCACGCTTGGGTTTGCGGAATGAATAGAGGTGGTTTTTTTTGCTCGAACGCGACGCACGAATGGCCTTGCTCCGTGCTGTTTGCGAGTGGAGTGGAAATATTGATTTTATGTAAATCGATCGGTGCCAATGTGTTGATCAATTGCTGTTAAATGAGCGTGGGTGGATTTTAATTTGCAGAGGGTAAACGCTTGCGTTGGTTAACCCTTTCGCTACCTATAAGAGGAAAATCATAAAAATTTCGCTTCGATTATTCTCTTTTTGACTTTTTTTATGTTTCATACTTTACATGATCAAGGAAATTTTATAAATAGTATCATTTTCCTGCTCTTATTTATCTGAGTTCATTGACAGAGAGTAAAATCGGAATAAATTTAGAAAAAATAAGTTAGTAAGTTTTAAAGATTTATTAGCTCATCTGAAATTTACATTTCAACTAAAAAAAATAAGGTCAGTTTATAAATTACCACTACGAGCTATATTTTAATTTCATTTGCATCGACATAATCTCTGCTAAAGATAAAACTATCAACACCATCGAAGAATTCTTTTTTTTTTACTTTGCCTCAAACTCAACCTTAGGTTTTTATAATAAGTATATATCAATCCGGTACACACACGTTCCGTATTTCCTCAGCATTTCTCAATAACCCACATTTTTTTCCGCAATCTCAACATACCGCATAAAACGACGGCATCATTCCGAAATTTTCCAAAACCCTCAAACCGTCGCCGTGCAAATCGAAAGGAGCTCCGCGGTCCAAAAGTGAAATCGATACGCGGAAAGGACCTCTCGGTTCTACACCGCGACACGGCCCGTACAGCCCGTATACCCCGATACATCGAGTCTGGCAATTTGTCCGCGAGGTTACAGCCGCTGGGTCGCGCGCCGGCGCTACTAGGTGCCCGCGCCCTTACATCTCGGATTTTGGCGCGCGTTATACAGGCGGAAACCCGAGGCAGCGTGGCGTGGAGCGAGAGTAGCACATATAGGCCCGAGGCGAGCCTCCGCGCGCCGACTTGGCCGTCGGCGGCTCCCCGGCGAGCTATGCGAGACGCCAGACTCCGCCGCGAATAGAAACGAGGCTCGCTCGCTCTTGACGTCCCCGCGCGAGCGAGCGAGACCGAGAGAGCGAGAGAGAGAGAGAGATAGGTGTATAGAGAACGAAACCGAGAGAGCGAGGGAGAACGAAAGAGAGAGATAGAAAAAGATAGAAAGAGAGGGAGGAGGAGGGGGAGGGAGCCATGCGGCGTTGCTGCAGTCGTCGTGTGACGTAGGCGCTCGCTCGCGCACGAGTATCAGAGAGCCCGAGTGGATGGAACGTGCGCGCGAGCCTATTATTCTTCGCTTAAATACGCCTCCGGCGAGCGTAATACATGCGCCTCGTATCGTCGCTCCTCGCTATGCTTTTTTTTTGTCGCTCCTCTTCGTTTTTTTTTCTTTCGGACGCCCGTCTGGCGCGAGGCGCGCTGCCTCCACTTCTTTTTTTATTATTCTTGTAAACGAGTGTAATCGCTTGATAAGGGGGGAGTGCGAGCTTTTTCGTCTCGATTGATTACCTTTTGAATGTTTAATTGCCCGCCGATCGAACATCCGACCGTGTTTCTCAAGCAACGCGTGTGTTATCTTCTTTTTTTTTTTATTGCTATTTTCGAAACTTCGTACACCGTGAATCATTAACGCAGCCCGTCAAGTTCAGCTCGAGATAGGCTATTAATCTGTCGGCGTTCTGATTTTATTAGGAAACATGCAGGCGTTTCGGGAGTAAAACAACCGGTGAAACTTTATATTCGGCTGTTAAACTGTATGTGTGTAATTTGAAAGGCGCATAAAGACATTGTAGTCGCGATGCGCAAAGTTAAATACCCGGAGCTTTCGCATATGCAAACGGCGGATTCCACCTAAGATTAGGCATTCAACTTTTCGTGCGCCGAATGCAAAGCAACTTTGATGTTTTTTTAATTACTCGAGCGAGCAGATTCACCGTTACATCGCGCGCTTCCACGCGCCGATAAGATTGGAGACACGTCGGGGGACTAATATTACCCAGGTAGCAACCGTTAAAATTGCGTCACATCAAACCTGCTATCGGAAAACCGGGGAAACTTACATGATGTATCAGTCCAACGACTGACCTCCAGTCCGACTCCCCTACTTCCCTCTCGGTTCCTGCGAGAGCTGGCGCGGGTCGTATAAATTCATAAATCGCGAAAGTAGTCGCGTGGGTATGAAAAATAGCTCCTCGCTTGCGAAATGTTCCGCGTATCAAGTGCAAACGAGAATTTAGTACAAAAGAGCGAGTGAAAATTTTTCGAGGATAATTTTCGTGCGGCCGTGAGAATGAGGGCGTGGTTTAAAGGGGCATTTCTCACCGGCGATTGGTATTCGGATAAGAAAGCCCGACTAATTTTTCCCGGGGTAATTCTTGACCGACGCGCGGACTACGTGCTCGGATAATCCGGCCGCCGGATCATCCGACGCCGAGGATGGGACATATGGCGCAGATGAAGGGAACAACCCGTGGATTTTGCTCGCTCGTGTATACCAGCCGCTGAGGGAGGGGACGGAAAAGTTCATATTCTATTTGGTTTTGGGGGCGGCATTCGGGCTATTGTGCTGAATATTTTTAAATAAATTTGACGGAATAGTTGAATGGAATAAATCAAGTGTATACTTTATTCAATAAAATTTAGTAGCTATTTGCACTAAATCTTGATCGTTGCATTGGCAGAATAATTGGAATGTCTAAATAAAAAGTTTTTGCATTATTTTGATTTTCTTCATTCAAAACTTATACTTCAAAAATCAATAACTATTCATTATTTACTAGACTCCATTTTCATTAACGTTCAAATGAATCTACTTCAAAAGTATTTAAAAACTTATATTAATTATCTACTTAATAAAGTCTGAATTATATTTAAAATCCATTAGCAAATAACAAGATTTTTAAAGAAAATTCAAACTACCTTTCTTGAGTTGTCAATTTCCAAACCGAAAAGTTTTCAAGTTAAATTTGAAAGTTCAATTTAAAAAGTGACAGCACTTAGAAAGCTTAATCAGTCTCGAGAAAGCAGCGCATTTAAGAAGAAAAATGCATAGAATTGTAAATTTTCCAACCTACGTAGGTGTTTATTCGTACTTTTATTTCACTTCAATTTGATGACCATTCAAGAAATAGAGATTCAAAAAAACTTGCCATTTCAGTCGTAAAAAACCTACTTCTAAAAAAGAAATGATTTAACCATTCGAAGCACTCCATATCTTAAATTTAGATCGCATTATTTTTAAACCCATCATCGATCGAACTTGATTTTCCAAAAAAAGTGCATCAAGCCACTCTCCGTTTATCTTCTTTTCACGGCTAATTAAGAAAATCTCTTCGCCGATCAATCACCCAAAAGTAAAGCGCAGTTCCGAACAAATTATCCATTCCTACCCGGGGAGGCACAAAAGAAAGGGAATAAAAGAAATAAAGCCCGCCTCACGAATACGCGCGCCGGTGCGCGTCGGAGAAACGGGTCTCCCGCCGGCGGAGCCGAGGACGACCGGAGTTGAGAACCGTTCGACGGCTGCTCCCGCGCATCGCTTCTTATTAGGCAGGCCGTGGGGCGACGCGGAGAAGGAAAGGCGATTCGAAAGCGACACCTTCGAGCCGGCGACTATGCGCGCGATAAGGAAAATTTTCGAGCCGTGCGCTTCTCTTCTCGCCCCGCGGGACGCACGAAGTTTTACGAACCTGCTGGTTCTTTCTCTCCGGGCCGCGTGGAAACGGATGATGAATGATGAATATCCAGGGTTTCGTCTTCATGAGCGTCAGTTTTCTTTAAGTTTTTGTTGGAGTTTAGGTAATTTTTCGGGGATTCGTCATTTTGACAGTATCGTTCGTCACTCGGTATATCGTAAAGTACACGAAGAGAATTAGGTTTGGTAAAAATTATTGTGTGGTTAGTTATCTAGAGATCAAGTGATATGCTTATTGTAAAATTTACCGTAAAGCAGTGTAAAACTTATCGTACCTTATCACTTAATCCGAAGGTCCTGCAAAATTTTTTTCAAAAAAAGATCCATTCTCTTTGTGAATAAGTATCAAAATGTGTAACTTACGTAACACGCATAATGTTACGTAATTCCATACAGTCTCTTTATTAATTCATCAATTAATCCGTAAAAAACGTCTTCGAGACAAAATTTGAATCAATTTTTGAATAAATTACATCAACCGCACGAACTAGATCATGCCGCTCGGAACAATTATCCGGTAAACATTACGTAACGATTAAATGTGGTTAAATTCAGTCACGAGCGAACATCCAAGTCACGAAGCAAAGCAGATTCTACATCGGGCAAGGCAACCGATCGGCGATAATCTCGATATTAATTCCCCGCGGAAAGGATACCCCTCGCGAGTGCGCGAAACTATATCTACGCGACCGCTACGAACAAAGATAAATCCGTGGGAGAGAGGCCCCCGGTATTTGTATCGGGCGCTCGATCGATTTTCATCCGCTATTAGCCAAATTGATCGTACGCGCGCGGCGAAGATAATGCGAAAATAGGCCCGAGAGCTCATTGACCGAAATCGCGGGATTGGATTGACTCGGCGGCACGCATGCGCGCGCGGCTCTTGACATCGGCGTCGTCGCCCCGAGGCCGTTCGCATGCGACGCTCGCAATCGCCGAGGAGGCGAGCAGAGAGGGGAAGAGGGTCGGAACCTCGTACACGTGCGAGTGTGCGAGTGTGGGTGTAAGTGTGTACATACGTACGTGTGACGCGCTCGGCGCGCGTTTCATGCGACGCGACGGCCGCGAAGTCCGGGGAAAATTTCTTTATTGAAACGCATGTACGCGCGCGACGGGCCCCGGGAAAAAGCGGAAGCGGAGCCCCGGACGTTTATCTTAGTTTACAAGACTTTGTTGGACGGGACTCGCGTCAAAACAAATTTTTCCGAAGGCGAGGCGCGCTGCCTTGAAAAATGGAAGCCGTGGATCTGAATATGTGTTGCGCGCGGGAAATAGGGCGCGGATGGTGTGTCTTGAAACTCTTGTTAGCGCACGAAAAAAGAGACTTACGTAGCAAATGTTACGCGGATATGTATATTTAAATACTATTCTAAGTACGTAATTAA
The DNA here is from genome assembly GCA_900480045.1 of Eurytoma adleriae. Taxonomy (NCBI): domain Eukaryota; kingdom Metazoa; phylum Arthropoda; class Insecta; order Hymenoptera; family Eurytomidae; genus Eurytoma; species Eurytoma adleriae. The sequence continues at coordinate 53,478 of UXGC01000499.1, forward strand.
AATGTTTATTTTATAATAATTACGATAGAATTAGTACTGAATTTTCACTTGCACTTTTTCTTGCGGTACTAATATGTATGTGTTTATTTTTACGAAAAATTTAAACAATTTCATTGCTAATTTTAATTCTGATTTATCATCTTTAAGGAAAAATGTTTCGACAAAAAGTTGCTTAGCGCAGATATAATGTTTTAGTTTTTTGTAGTTGTAGTATCATTGCTTATTTCAATAAGTTTTACTTTCAAAGTATATCAGAGGAAGGAGTATTTTTCTTTAGATGTAGAGTTTATGGAGTAAAAGCACGGATAATGTATAGCCCATAAAGTCATAAAGTATTTCTCAAAGTTTCTTTGACACCAAGGACTGAAAGAGAAAATACTTTCAAACAAATGTTAACAGACAAATTGTTGTTTTCGTTAAAAAAAAACGAAGTTCCATATCTCTTCAATCTTCTTATAACAAAGATTACCGTGCATAAATCATGCAGGAAAAAAACTTGCAAAATGATAAAAGGCATTGCATTATGCACATACATCAAGCACAAAATTGTCATATTCAACAAATAAAAATTTTCGCGCTGTAAATTTTTGAATTGCATCTTACATTTTATAAATTTCACTTTTGAAATCTGCACTAACATTAGTTTCTCTCTCCGCATATACATAACATATCAAAGTTATTACCAGTTACACGGTTACAAATAAACCTCTAAAAACACACAGCCCTACCTACCGAAAAACCTTGCTCTTTATCTCGACGAAGCTCAACGGCGTAAAAAAGCTTGGCTCCACCGCAAAACAAAAGCAGCCAAATACACCCAACTTCGTCTCCTCGTGCGTCGTACGCGAACCCCATTCAATTACGCAGCAAACGAAGAAAACCCGCAGCGTTCGAGGCGGCAAAATATAGAGAGAAGATAAGTCGTCGCGGGCGGAATGATGAATGAAGCCGCAGGGGAGGGGAGGAGGGAAAACGCCGGGGAGTAACGAGGCGATAAATAAAACAAAAACGCGCAGAAAAAGGGGGAGAGGGCAGGGAAAACCGAGAGCAAAAGTTCGCGGCCTCGGCTTAAGCGAAGGCCCGGGCTCCACATTCCGTAAATTAATCAGCCCCGGGGATTATAATGGAACTCCGCCGCGGAAAAGCTCGGGGAGGGAAGCGCTCATTAACCGGCGCGCTCCGCTCATCCGTTTCTTTTCCGCGACGGGCATCCGGGAAAAGCGACGTTCCGCGCGGCGCGTAGGCGCGCAAATTCTACCGGTCGGCATCTTTCTTCCTTGCGAAATTTCGCTTACGCGACGTCGGCTCGCATTCCGCGGAGTCGCCGCCTTTTTTTGTTCGAAAATTCAGTGCCTTGACGCAAGAGCCGCTCGGTTTCGGAGCACACGCCTTTATCGAGCTGCAGCTGAATTAGCCGCTTTATCGCACGTCTCTCCGTTGAAAAAGATTACATCGGGCTCCGAAAATCAACGAGTTCGCTCTACTGGGATATGCTTTCAGCGCGAAAGCTCGAGGAGGGAATTGATAACAGCTTTTTTTTCGTTGTATTTTGCGCTCCTGACGGAGAAAAAGTGGAATAGGGAAAAAGAGACGAGACGGAGTCTTGAAAAATATGACGCGCGCGCACGGAATCGGACGACTTATCGATTCGATTTCGTAACGCGCCAACGGCGTTAACATCGCTCTCGCGCGTTTTTAAGCGAAAAAGCGGAAGAGAGAGAGAGGAGCCCCGAGCTATCGGAGCGGGATAATACCGGGACGCGATAGGCGACGTGTATACGTATATATGCGGCGCGTTTCGCGCGCTACCGCCGAGGAGCCTCGCCGACGGATCGTCGGCTTAACTCGATGTTGATTCAGTTGATATGGCCAGAACAATCGCGCTGTCGCGCTTCAATTTTGGTGGCACTTGCACGTTCCGTACCTGACTCCCGCGCGTTGCCTCTCGTTGTCTCATGATTTACGTGGAGAAACATTCTTTATTAAACATTGTTGCAGAAATGATGTTTTAAAATTGAAATTTATTACATTTCACAAATTTCTTTACAAGTTGAACAAATTGTAAAGAAAATCAAATCACACTGAATACATTGAAATTGACCACTGCAATTTTTTATTATAATCTCTATCTCCGTATAGCATCCAACAGAAACATTTGACCAGCAACGCTCGCAAAGAGCAACAAAAAAAGAAAGCAAGAAAACAAAGATTCAGGCAACGCCAAAACTTCGGAGCCACTTTAGCGAGTGTACTATACAAGTCGAGGGTATTTAGTCGTGCAGTCGCGTAGCGTCGCTTAGCGCCAGCCCCCGAAAAAAGAACCGCGAGCCCCCGCAATCGATTCCCCGGCTCTCCGTCGACGACGACGACGCTTCTAACGCGCGCACAAAGACGGCGACGACCAGAAAGGGGGCGCGTCGACCGCAGAGGGAAAAAAAGGAGGCGAGCGAGCGCGCGCGCGCATCCTCGACGCGAAATAATTTTTGCCCGACGCCCGCCGGGAGTCGAGCCGCAAAAAAGCACGGCGAAAGAGAAAGAGAGAGAGGGGACGAGGCCGCCGGGGCAAATTGAGCGCCGCGCGCGGACGTCTCTGCCCGTCGTCGGAATAGTCCGAGCCGGGGCTCTGCCTCTCTATTCACGTATTCATCGAGGCGCGCATTTTTCGAGGGGTATAGAGGCGGCTTTTGGTCTTGTTCGTTTCTACTCGATTAATTGAGTGGGGCGTATACGGAGCGGCGGGGTGGGCTGCTCTCGAGGAGCCGCGATTTGTACGCCGTGGTGATAAGAATTTTTTTGTCGAACACTGGGCTTTTATTTCGTAAACTAGTAGATGCAGATTTTTATCTTTTGTACAGATTGTTCGACGAGATTATTTACAAAATTTTTTCCAAAAATGTCGTCACTTTGTCAAATACATGGGTTTTTAGTACTCTTGTAAGTTGTAAATTAGAACTGCGAAATGTAAAATGTTGTAATTTTTGATTTAGTAGATAAGTATGTAAATAAAAAGGCTATAGATCTTTTCTTTTATATAATAAAATGTGTACACAATTTGATTAATTAGACTCTCTTTCATAACATTATAAATGACACGTTCCTTATACTTACGTTGATTTTTAATCTTATCTCTACGACATTGAAAACAACACTTGTTTAAGTAAAAGGTATTAAACCTTTGCTAGAAAAATGATGAAGAAAATATTATAGTTTTCAGCAAAGCGAGGAAGTATTTTTTCCAATTTATCTTCGCTTTTATAAAAACTGTAATTCTTTTTAATGGAACTTTTTTCTCCGCGTACTGTTTAATCCTAAAAGCATCATTGCATAATTATAACCAATAAATTTACATCTCTATGAAGTTGCTTCTAAAACAGAACGTAAAAATCTAAGAAAATTTTTCAAGAAAATCTTTTCAAGTACCCAGCACCCGTAAACAAAGTCTTAATTAAGCTAAAAGCCTAATTAAAGACAACTTAATCGAAGACAAACAATTTTTATCCACTCGGCGAGGCGTCCTGCGCGCCGACGGGCGGCAGCCTCCGAGAGATTTTCGCCGGCGCGCCAAAAATAGCCGAGGGAGGCCCTCTCGTCTTTCGCAAATTTTCGCGCGCGGACGCTCCTCGCCCTCGGAAGCGGGCGCCGATTAAAATCCACCGTCGAAGCTCGCCGACGGATCTGGAACAGCGCAGCGCGTCGAAAAAGCCGCGAGGTCGTTAAAATCCCGCGGAGTGCGCGCCTCGCGCGTATTGAGCAAATCGTAAGGTCGTTAAATCTCCTTCGCAATGCCCGGCTCTTTTTTTTTCCTTCGTTTCAGCGCCCGTTTTTTCCGCCGTAATTGTTGCAAATTGTGGCAACACGAATTAATCCGGTCGCGGAATGTTTCTCGAGTGCGTGCGCCGTCGGTTACGCTTTTTAATTTGATTATTTATATACGCGGTCTACCCGGTCCGCTAGCCGTTTTTCCGGATTCGGTAAATTTGAGGAGCACAGTATTAAATTAAATGAGCGTTTTTAATTTACCGATACTTGAGTTACATTTTTTGACGGAAATGAGTTTTTTTTTTACAGCAATAGAGTCGTAAAAAAGTGTATCTGATTCTCGTAAGCGAGGATTGCTAAGAATATTTTTAATGAATTACAATTTTTATATAGCGGATTAAAATTGATTAATTAATCAAAAAGCGTAATGTATATCTTACGTTAAATTTTAGTGTTTCGCTTCAGAATTGAGTATACAACACCACTACGTGATTCAGAGCGACCGTATGTCGACTTAGTGGTCTTTTTGTTTTGTAAAAGCGTGGGGGTGTAGCCACAGATACAAGTAATCAGCTTTGAGCTGCAATGCATTTACTGCTAAAAACACCGTATGTCGGCTTTACGATTTTTCTGCCTTGTTTTTCGTCTAAAAATAACCATAAGTCTGTTGTTTCACATTTTTAAATAAAAGAAAACAAATTTCATATAAAAATGTCACGATAGTTTTCGTATGTTTACTTTATTTATGAAGAAAAATACATTTAAGTGTTTTATTTTCTAACTTTTTCATTTGTTACGAAGATTATTTCAAATCGAGTTACAAGTCTGTCAAAAATGTCCTCTTCAAAATTCGTAAAAGAGCAGCTTCACCAAAAAAAGAAGCAAGCATTTCCAAACCGAAAACTAATCGTCGGGCGGACAATTTCCCCGGCGCCCGGGAAATCCGGGTGGCGTCGTGTATAGGAAACCTCTCCGCTCGCGGAAACCGTAAAGCAGCCGGTGGCAATAATTCAGCGTTTAATTAACCGAAGCCCCCCGAAGGTCGTCCGCGGCGCTGCCTGCGACATCGTAAACCGGCGCGCGGCCCTAAATCATAAAGGACGAGACTCCCGAGGCTCGTCTCGTCCTTGCGACTGCACACTCGTTTCGTGTATAAATTTCCTTTCGCTCGGCTGCTCGCGCGCTCGAATTTTCGCGGCGGCCGACACGTAAGTGGGTCACTGCCTGCGGCGCTCGCCGAGGAGCAACGCTAAGGTCGAGCGCCGTCAAGACTTTTTTTCTCTCTCGGCCAGGCGCGACAAGTGCGCCGCGGCTATACCTCGGGATGCTGCCCGAGCTCTTTGCACTTCGTGCAAGTCCCTTCTTTTTTTCCTTCGCTCGCGTTACGCAATTTCCTCCCTGCTGTTTGGACAAGAGCAGCGGAGGGTCTTGCAAGTCGCGAGATCATCTTCTCTTTTTTTTCTGATGGCGTTGACTGTATTTAGTTGATGCTGAAAGTTTTTACGGTGGTGAACGCCTTTTTGAGATTCTTTTTGTAAGAAAAATGAAGACGGAGTTTGGGGAATAATTTAAGCGAGATAAAGATGTGTTATTTTTAGTCTTTTTTTTGACGGATGTAGCGAAATCCTTTTCGTCGCGATGTTGAATAGTCTCGCTTTTGAGACTGGCGGTTAACAAGTAGTGGTTGCTGGCGTGCGGGTTATATAACGACGCCGATCCGCTCGCCTTGAACGAAACCTGCGTTAAGAGCAAAGATTACACGATTCTGCAGAAAACGTAGATATCAGTGCTATACTACGTACATTACAAGAAAACTTTCTTGATTCGTATACGGTAATTCACTTTTATCTAGTTTCTTATGAGTAAACAAAAATAAAGTATCGTGTATTTTCCTCAAGATTATATCAATTCAATTATTCGATGTGAGTTTAGCGTTTTAAATAAAATACGAGGTAAATTAAAGCAATTGAATTTACCGCATAGGCACGAAGAAAATCAGTAACATACAAAATTCAATAACACATCTTTAAAGTTTGTTTGGTCTCTTTTTCTATATTGGTAAAATAGTAGTGTAAAATTAACACTTTTAAATAGTAACTTTTATTACTTATTTTACTACTTGTAGATATAATAGTTTCTTTTTATCCACATGACTTCTTACCCGCAGTCTACTTAACCACCGCTAAACTACAAAAACATTTCCAAACATTTACACTCGGCAAGCGACGCACGTAAACGTACATTTTAATTCCGGCGCGTAATCGATGCGAGCGAGGGGTCCCCCGGCAAAAACCCGAGGTTATTCGCGAAACCCGACGTGCCGCATAAACCGCTTTGAAGAATTCATCCCGCTGCGGCGGAATCCGGGCGGTGCTCCTTTTTCCACCCGAGCGAAATAAGTCATTGCCTCGGCGGTTTTCGCCGGATCCCCGGCATCTCTCGTCTCTCTCCCCGCGGGCTGCTGCGCAGCAGCTCGACCGCAGATATTCCGCTCTCGGCCGGCGTTCCGCTGCCGCGCGACGCTTCGAAACCGCGATCGCGGAGGCGAGAATCCGCCTGCGCTTCTTTAGCCGCCCCCGTTTTTCCTCGCGACTCGGCCGTCGGGGTCACGGCGCGATAAGAGACGGACGTAGCGCTTAGCTTTTGAGGTACCTATAGACCGCTACATTCATCTTTTGATTTCTTTTTTGGGGGGGAATCGGGAATACGGAGAATTTTAATGGCACGAAAATAATTTGAGGTTTTGAACAATGAATTTTTTATTTACGGAGGTGGGTAAAAGAGTTTTTATTCTATTATGAATCGACGTGGTGTGTGGGTATATATATTCTATGTGTGGATTTATTATTAAATACTTTTTTACCTAGCTCCGCAAATAAAGTATTCATTGCACAAAACCTCATTGAAAACTGCATTATAGTGTATTTTCTATTTGCAGTTGGTTGACTATATTATTGCGTGAAATTCGACTCGAGTGGAAACTAAAGATATTCCAGCTTATCTTTTTCTGAAACAGTGATTTTTTCGGAATTTTCACATTTTCATGCAGGGAGTGATTTATTTTTTCCATTTATGCACGTTCAGGTTTGTCAGCGAAAAATTATATGACGTATAGGTAACTGTTAATAGTGCAACACTTGCACAAAAATGCAGTGTACATTCAGTGGAAACTCCGCAATACAATCAATTTGATATAGAGATAAGAAATAAAAAATTATCTGAAAAAAATCAATTCGTGTTCGATATAAACTACTACAATTTATTCTTCTTCTCAAGTTTTGTTCGTGAAAATTTCTTCGCAACAATCTACACCATTCAAATTTTAAGAAATCGAAAACCACAACCAACACAGCGGCATAAACTTACTGTTTTCCATCCAAAACGAAATTTTCACCGACACTTAAGCCAAAGGCATATTGTACACTACGTACTTCACGCAATTATACAACAACACAATAAGGCACGAAGAGCAATCTTTGGCGGGTCGACCCGCGTGGTCAGCGCTAAGGAAATTCCTGGAACAATTCCAAAACAGATTGAAAGAAAAGAAAATGAACGAGAACGTGTACAGCGGGGCCTGGGGGGGAGCAGGAATCTGTAAAAGTTATGCGCGAAGCGGCGCGCGTCGCGATAAAAATCCGGCTGCACGAGCAGCCCGCTCGGCCGAATTTATAGTCGCCCGGCGCGCAACGGTATACGCGCGCGTCGCCTCCTGTCCCTCGCGTCAAAAGTGCCTTTACAGCCGCGTAAACCCGAAAAGGTTCTTGCGCTCGATAGCGGCCGAAAACGCCGTTGGAAAAAAACGAGAGAGAAGGATGTAAGCCTCGATAAAGAAAATGAAAGGCGAGAGGCCTTTTACGAGGCGTAACCTCTAACGGTGCCGTGGAGCTCCACTCGTCGTTTGTAAACATCGGCTTTTTCTCCCGGGTCCTCCCTTATCGCCGCTTTCGGGAAAAAGCGCACCGGCCGCGAGGTTTTTCCGCGTTTTCCCGCCGAGCGACGGGAGTTTCCGCGCGCGAGCGGTCCCGCTATCGCGCGAGCGATGACTGGCGTATCTTTTCTGGGGCTGCAGATAGCGGAGGTTAATTTATGTAGAGCGATAAGCGCGTCTTTTCTTCTGTAATTGTTCGACTTCTATTTTCTTGACGATCGCTCGGCTTTAAGTATGTAGCTTCGCGCGCGAGGTCACGTGTAAAATGTGTCGAAATAATCGTGTGGTTATACTCATTTAGCGCAATCGCAAATCACTTTTTAATTATCGATGAAAAATAGAAATCGATTTTTACAAATTTAATCTGTATTTAATTTCAAAATCATGATTCTTTAATTAAATAACAAATTACTACTGTGTGTACAAGTAATCTTTTAAATGATCAGTTCAGCTTGTAAGATCATCAGTACGATTAATGACTAATTCGATTTTGGCAGCTTTTCTTATCGTCTTTTTTAAGGTACGTTAACTACTGTATGCTTTAAGAAATTTTAAAAAATCGAGTCAGTTAAAGATTTTATCGACATACAAAAAAATTACATAAAAAAATTAAAGCATTGAAAATAAATAAAATATGAAACGCAATGAGACCAGGCCCTGCGGCAAATATAAAAATGCAATAAGAATAACAATGAGAGAGTAGATAAACACCCCCGACAGAGAAATCATGAATTTGTTATAAGAAACGCTCGATGTTTAATTCAGCAGATCGCAATGACGCTTAAGATGCAAATAACGGTTGCGCGGTCGCGCTCGTTGCGTATTATCTCCTCTACGAAGTTCAGCATCAAGCGACCGAGAGAGCGAGAGAGAGAGAGAGGGAGAAAGAGAGGGAGGCCTCTCCCTCCCACCCCCGAACGCTTCCTTCGTCCGCGGGCATTTTTCCCGCCTCGGCCGAGTTAATCGTGCGAAAAAATTATGCGCGTCGCCTCGCCTCGACGGATGAATGGCCGACGACGCGACAATGCGCCGCGGATATAGGAGCTTCTCGCTGTTTGCGCTGAGCGCCGGGAGCGTTACGAAACGCGCGGGCTCCCCGATAACGCGGGTATCGCCGAGCGCCTTTCGTCAATCCGCGACAGGATTTTATCTGCCGAAGCGGATTTTATTTTTAAACTTAGCTGGTAGTTTGACGCGAGCACTTATAAGTATGCTGGATAATTTTGGACCTTCTCGATATGTTTGTCGCTCGGTTTTTAATTTTTACGTTTCTTTGTTGTTGTTTGTACACTGATGTACGCGTAACGCGTTCTTCTATTTGATACTTTCTTTTTTCATGGAAATGAACTTTTGTCAATGAAATAGTTTGCTGTTTTTTAAATAGCTATTATATATTAATGTTTCTTTGACGGATACATCAGTTATTGTAGAAACAACTAATGTGAAACGTGTATCTTCTCTCGGGTAGTACAAATGATAATGTATAAATATGTCAGAATGAGATTACTTGTTAGAAATCCTACGAAATCTCATACTTAACTAAAATTTCATTTCCAAAAATTACAATATCAAAAACTTAGAGATAACTACTCCAGCTACTGGGTTTCGTAAGCTATAAATATAGATAGAAACAGTTACGTTTAGCATTTAAATATTAATAAATTAGAATAATTGATATATCAATTTATTTTTGTTTTTTGTAAGTTACAACATTCTTAGTATGCATAATAAAGAATGACCTAAAGATTGTATCTTTTGACAAGATATTTAATACCCACTACTGTACGTAACCCATTATCAAACAACGACATTAATAAACTAGTAACTACTTAACGAAAGCTCAATTAACTGATATTATCAAACGTGTCATAAAAAGGAACTTAACAATTTACTGCAAAGCACAACAAGCGATTAAATAATTAACTCAAGTCAATTTCCAAATCAATCTCATTTTAAAAAGACCGAAAACTACCCCCATCCTTCACCCTCCAGGCAGCAGCAACGAAACGAGCAGCTTCTAAAACACCCGGCCATTCCCCCGAAGAAAAGGCCCCTCTCTCTAGCCTCGGCCTGCACAGTACTTTCCTCGTCGCGCGGCGGCGAGCGAAGAGAGCACACGCGTCGGGACGCACTGCACACAAAAGGGGGGGAGCAGAGCACGTAGCTAGCTGCCGCGCGCGATTTCCGCGTGATATAAATACCGCTCGCTCGCTCGCGCGCTCGAATGTAGGCCGGCGCGCGCGCAAAGTGCACCTGAACGAGCCAGCGTCGATTCCGCTCCGCCAAATGCCTCGCCCCCCCTCTCGCGCGCGCGCGAGTCCCCCCCTGCTGCGGCCGCAAGTGCGCTGGATCTACGGCGAGAGCCGAGCCGACTCCTTTTACGGCGAGGTCGTATATATCGACGGCGTTTCGCCGAGAGCCGGCGACCTACACCCGCGCGCGCGATGCCGTCGATAAGGGCTAATTTATCGCTCGACCCGCGAAAATCGCTCGGTCGGGAAGATACCGCGACGATGAGTTTTGCGGGGTGGATGTTTTGCGCTGCCGGTGAAAATTATGTTATCGTATTATATTATCGGGGGTACGTTTTGTTTTGCTTAATTTAAGCCGGGCGGTTCATCGATTTTGTAGTTTTTATGCTACTCTGCGTTTTCACGCGTTCTTGGGTGGGTAGGACTTTATGTCGTCGTTACATAAAATAGTGCTTGATAGTCGTGTCAGAAGTGATTCCCGTACTTATAAGTACAATCACCCTCGCTTCGTTCCCCCAAGAATCACCTCTGCTGTTTAAAAATTTTTAAAGAACTACTAGACGTACTGGTATCAACAGCTACTATTTAAACATTTTTTATAGAAATCATTTTTAAAATTTCTCCCTGCAAAGATAAACTTATAGAAATATAACTAACTGCAAGCAATTCCCTCTCCTACTTACAGTGGTCGCGTTAACTAAGCTGTTTTCTTTCGTGGAGGGTAATTTAAATTTGTTTAGGCGTTACGCAGTCTACGTTATTTTTGAATGAACGCTGCATAGCTGACGCAGACAGCAATGACTTATCTTTCGAAAGGAATATTGTTGAATGAAATTACAAACAGCTTTTATACAAGGAAATCCATTCGAAATTATCATTTTACATTCGTCGTTGCAAAATATTCATAGGAGATTACGAATGCCGCGCAATTACGGACAAAGGGCCGCGAAAATTTATTACTAAGTTCAACACTTTAGCGTCGCGTCCCATTCTTACTTCTTAATCCCGCAAAGTTCTCCCGGTCATTTTTTTCTTCAAGATTTAAGTACTCCCATTGTTACCGTTTGTAAGATTTGAACTCGCTTCGTTTCTTTTATTTTAAAGAACAGTTCTGAATTCGTGCAAATTTATTTAAACTTTTGCGCGAGTTCGACCGTTACCGAAAACTTTACCTCGCCGTTGTAGTGCCAAGCTAATATAATAAAAGCATTAATTACGGTTATAAAGTTAAATTTATTTAATGTTTTTTTTTATCCCCCATTCACCTTTACTCCTCATCATAGGCTAATCTCTTTATCGTGAAAGCTCTATTTTCTTTTTCATACACATTTTATTAATACTCACGTCCTCCTTATTTTCCGCATTCGTGACTCGTACTGCCATCGATTTTTCATGTAGCTTGACTTGCGTTGCTCTCTGCAGACGGTTAATCCTGTTTCTTTTTACTCCGAAATGTTGTATCATTTATAAACAGAAATAAAAATCAATTAACGGAAACCTGTTAATTAAATTTTTATTTATGTACGTTAATTTCAGATATTAAAATGATTATTATTAAAAAGAACTTTTATACAAGAGATTTTGAGTGAACTAAAAACACAGCATTTGCTTTCAAGATTTGCAACGTTTTTAAATTTACGATCGAGGAAACTTATTTCGAAAATTTGCTTGTTAACATTTCACATTTAAATGTATCGAGTGCACAGAAAAAAAACTTCGTCACAACTCAAATTTACATGAGTACTCGCGCTCCAGAATAAAAGGCTTAATTATCGGCGATTTATTCAGATTATTTTACGATTTATTATGTTAAGATAAGGAATTTGAAATTATACCATACAGTTCTCCAAGAAACTTCCGTCAAGCGGATATGACCGTGTACGAGAATTTATCATTTATGCATAAGCTACATATGTGAAGGTAGTCGTACGTTCACACGAGTCCTACAAATTGAAAAACGCGAATGTGTAATGGGAAACATTAATTCTGTTGTTGTTTAGTTCGGAATAGCTTCGCGTGCATTAAATTTCATCACTGCGATTATTTAGTCACAGACTGGTTTACATACATAGTATCTATGTGCACGTAGATGCAAGTGAATATTGATAATAACAAAAAACTTCGCTTCATCGGATCAGTATTAACAGTCCGCAACTTAAGACTGTATATAGGAAGCCGTCAATCCAAAGTTTCGACTCCCGCAGGATGCGGGCCTGGATATATCGGACAAACCTTTCGAGTCCGCTTAAAGCCAGCACACACACGGAGGCTGCCGCGTCGGCCCGCGGTACCTCAACCCCGGGCAAATTCGTTCTGAATCGAGGCACTCGGCGTCTCTCTTGTCTCCTTAATAAGCCCGGCGGGAGGCGTCCCTCGGAAAAATCCGCAAACCGACACACTCGAAGCCGAGGAAGGGAAAAAAAGAAAACAGCAAAAGGAAGAAGCGTCAAACGCGCACCGACATTATTTATAAGAGCCCCGGCGCTCCTGGCCGCCGCGTCCGCTCTCTTTGCCTCTTGAAAAATCCAGTGCGCATCTTTTCACTTCTCTCCCGCTCGCTCGGTTCTTAGCCCGACCCTTTTTCCTACGGAGGAGCAAAACGCTGGTGGGGAGGCAGGGAGAGAGACGGAGCAGGAACCTCGAGAGCGCACGGGCGACGGGGGAGAAAAAAGGAGGGATGCCCCCCCGGGGAGAGAGCCTCGCTCTTTCTCTCTCCATCGCTATCTCCGTCTCGCTTTTGCTCTCTTCATATTGTACGTTATGGCGCTCCGCTGCGAAAAGCAAAGTGTCTCCTCGGCTCGGGAAAGAGGAGAGGTGGTATATACACGCACGTCTGGGGAAAATCATCGTCGCGTTTTGAGGCCGTGCTCTGCTCTACGACCGCGGGCTGAATTATTGTCTTCGAGGGCTCGCTCGCGCCGCGATTTTTCGCTGTCTGCCGTACAGATGTTGCCGTAAAGGAGCGCGCGATTGATGCGGGGGTCCGTCTATATCCGCTTGCTACTCGTTTTAATGAACACGCGGGGATTATTTTCATACGTTAATCGTTCGTGGATTTTTTAGAGCTTTTTGTGCGAAAAGTTTATTTTAAAGAATAAGGATTTAAGAATATCGTATGTAGAGAATTTTTTGCACGATAACGAGTTAAGCGCTTAACGATTCGTTAAATAAAGGAAAAATAAAGATTTCAAGAAGACATCAATAATGCAGATTTTCATTAATTCAACGGTGAATAGTAGTAGTAGTTGAGATAATCATTTTTAATTCTAAGCTGTGTAATTTTAGTATCTGAAATTGCCTCATAAATAAAACATTATTTTAGACGAAAACTGGTCCTGCGGTAAAAATTCGTCGTTTTAAATCACATAAAGCACCTGAATACATTTGATTTGGGATACTTTTAACTTCTACAGCCAACGACAAAAATAAAATATGCATGAATTACAAATAGAACCTTCCTATTCTTAGTCTGCTAGTTGAAATTTGGCGATATGTTCAGAATAAAAGTAAATTTAAATATGACAGAAAAATATTTTACAACGTAAACGATGAAAAACCACCACCCGATCCGAGCACAAACTGAGCCAGTCGAGCTTCCAAGGTTGTATTGCTTTCTCATAGAGAAAGCTTTTTTCTGAAATAGAGTGATCTTTCTCAAATAGAGTAATTTTTCGATTTTGCATTTACAAATTATACATTTTGCATGTACCTTTTATCCAATAAGAAAAAAAAACATACTCCGATAAATTGTACATCTTACACTCATAAATTTTCATAAGTTAATTCTTTCTTAAGTTTCTTTTTACGCATTAAAATGCAAGACAATACTTATTACCGCAGTTGCCACACGAAATATGTATTTGCACTACTAAACAACGCGCAACATTTTCCGGTAAAATAAAATTTAACAGCCTCACTCCCTCAAATTAATCGCCCTCTAAACACGACTACGCTCCCAGCAACATCGACGGAATAAACAACGCGTCGCGCCGCAAGCTCGCTGTCGTGCTAATCCCCGCGCGCTCGCGAAGCCGTGTCCGTGCTGAAAAATCGACGTCCGCTAGAAAAGAGCGCCGGGCGCGGCGGGGGCGGGGAGCGGCTGATGAGGTGCCTGAAATAACTCGTCGCCTCGAATGATCTGAAAAGTTCGCGGGGGGTATACGGCGCAAACTTCCGCGCGGGATGGGTACACGGCGGGATCGCGTGCTCGGCAATTTATACGCCGCGAGAAATTTTCTTCAAAGCGCGACGGCGACGCGGACGACTTCGCCCGGGGAGCGAGCGAGGAAAAAGGGACTTGGCGTTCCGGGGCTGCTCGGCGAGTTTCAGGCGCGGCATCGCCGCCGCTGCGCCGGCGCGAAGTTGAAGTTAAGTTTCGAGCCGCGGCGGAGGGCTCGACCCGGTATTTGTTCTCGGGGCAGACTCGCGGCTGTGTGTGCGTGTATACCTCCGGTCGTGTCACGCCGGCGAAGCCCCTCTTTTCCTCGCGTCTCCGGGTGCTTAGCCCTTTTTATTTCGACGCCGCTTTTTTTCTTTCTCGTTCTCTCTCTCGGTCCCCGCCCTCTCCCTTTCCTTTTTTTCCGTTTCCTACACTTTTTCTCGAGACGTTCGCTCCTACGCTTCGAGCTCTTACTTTGATGACTTTTTTTCATTATTTTTTTTGGCGGGAGTGTTTTTTACGCGAAAGTGTAATTAATTTTTAGGTGCATTTATTCTAAATCTTCTAGCGAGTTAGGAGTTCGGCTGTTTTTACAAAATGATCTACATTGAAGTAGAATATAGAAAATATTATTTGAAACATATTTATTTCGTTCTCCAAATTTTACGGTTATGAAGATATCGTGAGATAGAAATTTGAGGGACGTCACGGTCATAAAATGTACAAGTGGAATGCGAATGTTACGATCTATATGTGTTACGATCCTGACGTCACACGATATTTCAACTTCCGACAACTACATTATATCTCTGAACTGGAAGCTTTAAATTAAAAAAAAAAGGAAAAAAAGTGTGACTTACATTTCTATAATCTACTTAATTTAATAATTCTTATATTTCTATTTTACTACAGATACCTAATAAATATTATATCTAAATATCTCTACACCCATTTCTCTAAAACAATAATCAACTTATAATACACTTTAATAAATTTTTCAATTACAAATTATTATTTCTTTATTAACCAAAAAAATAACGATTTTATTCAATAACGAAGACTAACAAAGTATCATTCTCAAGAAATGTATCATCGAATTGCATGAAACTGCGATAGCACAGATCTCCGGAAGTCGCGCCACTAAACCCAAGTGAAAAATGCGACGTGCCGGAGCGATACTCCCGGCGCAACATCAATTATCCTAAACTCGACGTTTTCAAGAGTAGAGTCCAATCTAAGAGCGCCGCGCGATCTGTAACATCCAATTGGACGTCCTTGGCTCCGCGCGCTGGCCAAGCGCCGGAACGAAGAGAAAAAAAAACGAAGTCGCGCGATAATCGCGAAACTTTTCGAGCTCGCCGCGGCGAAAAATTTCGAACTACCTTGTCCCCCTTCTTTTTCTCTCCCGCCTTCCTTCGCCGCGCTTGTTTGCCCGAGCGCGCGGCTCAACAAGTTACGTGATTGATCGCGAACCTGTTTGAAATCGCGCGATGTGTTCTTGCGGGAGTTGAGGTTGACGGGAGTCGAAAAAAAAGGCCCGGCGCCGGGTTCGTAAATTTCGCGGCTGAATCGATTGGCGCGTCGCGCGTTTGTGCGCGTGTAGCAGAGGCGAGGAAATTGTTTTTTGCGCGATGAAAGGAAAAAATGCGGGACGCTTTATTTCACTTTTCTCCGCGCGGGGATTGCCCCTCTACTTCCCCGGAGGAAAGGAGCTATTTATGCGAAGGACGCGATCTTTTTTTTCTTATCAGTCGACGCGTTCGACTCTTACCAGATGCGATATTGAAAAGTGTGCAATTATAAAAATGTAAAGCGTGCAATTTGCTGTATTTTTATTCAAAGGTGTGTAAATTGATGCATTTTTTAGATGATTTGATTGGGATATAAATATTTATTGCAATTTTTACAAAATAGGTCACTTAATCTCAAGAGTGCTATCGAGACACAGGAATTTTTGCAAAAAAGGAAGAGTAATTTTTCTGAAAATATTCTCTCCATCGTGAACAGAAAGTTCGCTTACTAAGAATATCTAGAGGATTCTGGCAGTACGTTTTAATTAAGGTTTATACGTGGATAACTTTTTAATTCGCCAATCAAAAAATCATTTATTAATTAATTATCTTACATCTGCATACTCGCATTCGGACAGAAAATGGCAGTATTTTCAAGTAATAAATTGTAAGAAAAAAATGTTTAATTTGCTTATTCGCATTAAATATTTAAAGACTACTTTTGTTCTAAAATTAAAATACGAAGCTTCAAAATATCTGCTTAAAATAAATAAAACATCTAAAAATAGCATTTTTTTACTCAGAGTATATGAGAAAAGAAAAATAGACGTTTTCAAGAAAACATTACACCGTCGTTCAAATTGCGTTTAAGCATTGAATTTTTAAAATATAAGGTTATTGAACCATGGAACATTCCAAAATATAAGCCCCAAACGTTTCCTTCCACATTATTTATTAAATCTAACAGGAAATAGTTCAATTTGAGTGAAACTTTAAACGAACACATAAAAAATTGTGATCAATTGATCAGTAACAACAAACTTTCACATTTTCAAGGTATTTCTGTCAATTTTTTAACCTATAATAAGAAAAGCTATAAAATCAGTATAAGATCTAATCCGAAGCGACGCGGCTCAGCAAAAGCCAATTTTCCATCCACCTGTCACCGCAGACGCTCGCGTTACCACTCCGTCGCCGGCTCCTCGCAAGACGACCCGATCCCCGTCGCTCCGGCGGCATGCAAAATTTGCATGGAAAAGCGGGCCGGCAAGCCGGGCGATAACGCGATGATCCCCCGATTCTCGGCAGACAATTTATCGGCGGTCATTGTAGCCCGCGCGTGATGGAGCGAACGCTCGCTCGCTCGATCCCCGAGGGCTTCGCGGCCGCGCGATAACATCGTTTTCGCTGCGCGCGCGCGTCTTGGCGGGCTACACCCACGCGCGATACTCCCCCCCTCGTCGCCGTGCCCGTTTTTATTTTACGATTTTTCTTTTTTGCGCCGCCGTCACGCTGGGGAGCCCGGATTTAAGCGGGGCGCGACGGGGATCATTGAATTCGTTCGATTGATTAATTCATCATTATTAGCGACTTTTGTGCGGGTGCAGTTTATTAATTTTTACGCGGGCGCGTTATAGGGTTATTGATTTACTTTCGTCGCTGCTGGTGCGTTTAGTTCCTCTTTCTGTTTTCGCTTGGGTAACGAGCGCGTGTTTGGCCGAACGAAAAATGCGCGCAAATAAAACTTTATATCGGCGCAAATATGCGATTTTGCGTTTACAAAAATATTTGCCAACAGAAGTATTTTTATTCCGATCGAGCGCGATGCTTTAATTTTCTCGTTGCTACGGGATTCAACGATAAACAAAACGAGAGTAACAATTTGTGCGCTTGAACTTTGTATTTCGCGCACGGCAAAACTGAACAAATGGAAAAGTCCGTAAACAGGTATTTACTCAGCATTACCCCAAGTCAAAGATTAAGTTGAGCGTCGCGTTAACCGCCTCGCGAAAGCCCGTCGGAAATAGCGCCAACTTTAATCAGCGGGAGGAGCCCGTAGAGGGCACGAAAATGTAGGTTAACCGAAAAACGAGATCCGCCGTTTTGCCGGCACACATTATAATGCCCTTCTCTCTCCCCGTGCCTCCCGAGCTACGGTGCGTTTTTTTCCTCGCGCTGCCGTCCGCCCGTTGAACCTGCGTCGCGATCTCTCTCTCGAAAAACAAAGAACGAAAATAGCCGGTAGCGGCGACGACTCCCCCGCACGGTGGCGCATGCGCGCCCCGCAGCCCTTTTGTCATTTTCCTCCTTTTTCCCCGCGCGCGGCCTTTTTCTCTCGCTTTTTCCCTCGTCCGCTCTTTTTTTTTTTTATCTCCTCGGCCGTCCGTCTGCGCCCCACCTCCTCTCGCGCTTTTACGAGGAGCATAACCTCAAACGCGATAAAACCTCTCGCTTTAATTTTTCATTTTTCCCGTCGTCGTCTGGAAAAACAGAGTGGAAACCTGTCAAAACTCGGCGCCGTTTGTATCGGTGCTTCCTCGCGGCCGCCTTGATACTTTCCCGCGGCGATATTGAAAATTTAAAGCGACGGCCACTCCGATCGATCGCGCGACGCATCCGCGCCGGTCGAAATGAAACGATATTTCGACGGAAATCGAAAATTAAAGGGGGAACGGAACGAGAAGAAAAGTTTGCCGCGTGCACTTCTATATACGTATACGGTGAAGCGGGGGAGGGAAAAGTTTTTCCGTTGCAAGCCGCATATTTCGGCAACCTGCAGCCACTTATCGCGAAGTCGGCCAGCTGCGTCGAAAGATTTAGCCGGGGCACGTACTTCCGATAAGGATTCCGTGTATATACGTATATATCCTAGAGCGGCAGCGGCAGATATCCCGAAGAGACTCGCCGTGGATGGAGCCGGTCGTCGTCTCCATCCGTCCCCGGCCGCTCGCGTCTCGCTCCCTCGCCGGCTCCACTTATACATATACATAGGAATGGTAATGACGAGGATTTAATTAAACTTTCTGGAGAATCTCCGGGCGAGTTCTGCGCTCCGCGCAGTCCCCCGGCTGAACTCGCCTGGCGCGCGGATGAATTTTAAATTCAGATTTTTATGACGCTCCCTCTGAATTTTGATTCCTATATGCGAAGTCTCCCCCTGCTCCCCACGGCCAATTGAATGTCAACAAGGCCGGCGCGTCGCTGGCCGTCCGGCTTCTCGAATTCGGCGATGGATGGATGGGATTAGAAATTCCGGACGCTCGGACATTATTGATGATCCCTGACGAGCGACCGGCGGGATTATAAATATTGAACGCGCACGACTCGACGTTTTCCAGTTCGGTAATAGCGGATTTTACGATGTTGATTTATTTATCAAAGGATTTTACTTTCATTACTTTATTTCGGAGTGGCCGAGGAAAAGTTTTTTCTGCACTTGTTTGTTGCGGGTTAAAAATCCGGGATTTTTGGAGTTAATTAAAGCATCTTTATTTTGTGGTTTATAATTTGTTTTAAAAATGCTTTATTCGTCTCATTAATTTTGAATGAATTGCATCGATTTCAAGCGATAATGTAGTGTACTTACAGTATTTTGTCAATAAATTTCGAGATGATAATCCTTTTACGGTTTAATTTACAACGTAACAAATTATACATTTGTATGAAACACTGGTTTTAGTATGCATAACGCGCGAGAATAAAAATCATATTGTACATATAGTGGAAAACTAAAATTTCTTTAAAGTTAGCATTTTATAAAGTCTGACAGAATGGACTAGTTCGTAATCACTACCTAAAGATCGATTCTTTAATCGAAAACGTAAATTTGGAACTACGTTAAAAATGAACGAATCTAAAAAAAACTTTCTTATGTTGAACCAAAAGATACACAAATTGCCATTTACCCAGTTCCTTAACGTTTGTGTAAACACGAGAAATAAATTAAAATGAGCCGTCGGCTCAGCGTGTATTTTTCAGGAAACACGGCGAAAGTTAATAACAAAATCAATAAGGCACTTTAATGCTTTGATGATCGATGCACGTGGCGTAGGGAAAAGCGAAATGTGCCTGACGCAGCGAACTGCAGGAGGCATTGAAGTTGCTTAACGAAGTAAAAGCGAGAAAATTATAGGAGCGGGGGAACAAAAGAAAGGAAAGCATTTAGTTGCAGGCCCGAGTCCGCTTTTCCCAAATCCCCTATCCCTTATTTCCGTTCCTCGTACACATTCACACGTATATACATCGTATTTACGAGGCGCGCTGTTATGAGCATTAGGGACAGCTGGATTTAGTGAATTATTTCGGACAGTAATTTGATACTTTTCTCAGATTATTAAGTTGTTTCCTTCTTACTGCATCCCAATTAACATATTGCATGTACTTTTTCACTTGGATATTCGTACAGTTTATTTTTCATCCGAAGGTCTACTTATTGCACGTGACGTTGTTATACGGAGAATAATATTTCATACCGTCATAAAAAAATAATAATTTTAGTGATATTTAATGTTGCTCCCATTAAAAAAGAATTACCGCAGAAATTTTTAACGAGTGAAATTAACAGAGATATTCACAGTAAAAATTAACAAGTAAAACTACACGAAATACTTTATTTCTCTTAAGTTTTCCACAACATTATTCCCCTTAATAAAAATAGACTCGCTACATTAATTCATACAGAATTGATAGAGAAAAGTAAGTAGTTAATGTAACAGAGACTCTAGCTATAAATTTAAAGCATATTATTCTCCATTATTGTAGGCTCCGTTTATTACCGCATATTGAAGCGAATACATGTTAGACAGAGACAAACTATTAATCAATGACCACGTTAAAACCAGTCAAATAAAAAATAGATTGGCTGCAACTATAGACTCATCATTTTTTTTAAAAGAGAATAGTAATTACTGCAGTTTTATCGAAAAACTAGATCAAGCATTCTTTTTGCAATTTATTATCAATCAAACAAACGATAACTGCAATAACAAATAAAAGTCTACTATCGTTCAACCAATCACTTCGCGAGAAATAATACTAACGAAGGTGAAAAAGCCATTAATTTTATGGAGAGGGATTACTTCAGTTCAATAAAATTACTTCAAACGCACATTTCGATACAATATAAATCGCATCAGTGGGTAATTTTCATAATGTATATAACATTAACAGTAATTTATCCTGCAAGGAACGTGAAAGTAATACGAGATGCATTCGATACGGTCGCAACTGCATAAAGTTGCATTGTTAATTACTCGAAGGCATTCGTAGGATCGATCTTAATTACCGTATCGCATGCCCCTCTTGCAAACGTACCCACACCTCTTACAAGAAAAAAAACACCAAGACACACTGTTTTCATCTTGCAAAATACCACGATACTACCAAACCCTTAAGAAATATTAAAAAAGTGCACAAAATGTTCTCTCGCTATCTCCAAATGTAAACAACTGAAATTTATCTACATGCACTTAGTTCTTGCGATAATTTGCTCAGTGGTCAAATAATTAAGTGAACGGCTTGTAACAAAGAATAAGTGGTCATTCAAAATCCGTGAATTCCACTTTTGAAAATCACACTTTTCCTGAAAAAAAAAACTGATGAGCCTGTCTCATTTTTTACTCGAATCGAGTGGTATTTCGCTCTTCCACATTTCGAGAGTCCCCCGCCCACATTCGGAGAGCAACGTCACAACCAACAAACCATCGGCAAATCGATAAATCCGAGTTAAAAAAAAAAAAAGAGGAAATCTACGTACGCTCCCGTAACAACTCGTCGAAATTAATACATTAACGCGGGCGAGCGCACAGCTGCAGTACGGCGAGGGCGCGGCGCGCCTGGACGCCTGCGCGAAAGGCGATTACAATGCGGCAGCTGAACGTTCGGCCTCCCTCCGCACACAGACGCACACACACCCTCCCCCGGCTGGAAGTACACAGTAGAGCCCAGGCCTGCCAGACGGACCGCGCGCGCGAAAAGCGCAATAAAAGCCACCCCTGCGATGGCGAGCGCATCCGCGGAGTGCAACGAACGCCGAGGGGCGGGGAGGGGAGGGGTTGATAATGAAGCTCGATGATGATGAATCGAGGAGGAGCCGCCGGTATTCACGGCACGCGTTTTCGGCCGGACGCGAGAGCCGGACGATTTATCTTGATGCACGGGGGGTATACGTGCCTCTCGAGATGCGCCGTGGGAGGAGGCTGCCCGTATATAGGAATTTGTTGACTGTTGTGTCCGCGATGCGGACGTCGGGATTGTATCGAGCGCTAAGTAGTCATACGGGCCGTCATGCGGAGTTTGCGATAAGTTTTTTCGTTTACGTCGTTTAGATTGCTGCTGCTCTCTTAATAGAAATATGAGTGATGTGTCGGACGATAATTAGAATAAATGCATATTGAATAGGAAAATTTTTATTTTTACTATTTAGTGTAGTAACATTTACTTATTCTGGAGTACATACGCACTTATTCGACCGATTTATTACTTATAATCATTTTCAGGGAGTGTGAAATAAATGCATGTACCAACTTTTGTGGCGAAGAAGTGATGTCATGCTTTGTTATCGATTTATTAAAACAAAGCTGAGTTAACACCTTCTTCTTCCCAAGGCGTGAATTTTCCTTCTGTCGTGTTACAATGACGATTGTTGGGATTAATCACTCGGTGTTTCTTGTTGATTTTTCTTTTTATTTACAGCTTGCGCGCGCTTATCGGCTCGTTTATTCGTCGCTCGACAAAAAGCGCATGAATTCGGGACGAGGCCGGTAATAACTTTTTGTTTTCGACTGCATAAAATTTGCGAAAATTACTCGGGCAGTCGAAAATTTTCAATGTTTAAAATTTGACAATGAAATTGCCGTGACTGCTTAATGAGAGCGTTAAAAATGCATGAAAACGAAGCGCGCGCGCGCTTAAATCACGCGCGATTCCGAGGTATGTTATATCATTAACATTAATGAAATCGCAGCAAGTATATGCGTAAGCCTGCATTATCGATGTAGCTTATTAAACTCGCGTTGCAAATAGATTCCCGATGCCGCTTCATTGATTTGGATAAAAAAAAGCGTCCGCTTTACGCAACGATGCCCCATTTCCGTTGTTGTACAATTAAAAAGTGAAGCGACGCGAGAGAACCGGATTTTCGAGAATCGTGTCGCTTTTTTTTTATGTAGCTATGAAGTTTTAAGCGCATTACGTAATTTGAAAGGCAAACAATTGAGCGGAGCAGTGTATTGAAGGAAAATTGTTTACGGGAATTATGCAGACGAAGTAGTTTACATTGATAATAAAGAAACAAGGTTGAAAATGAAAACTTCATTAACTCGCCTTTTTTACCCAACGATTTCACTTTTATTCGACTGTATCGGCTTTTAAAGGTATTTAAAATAATATAAAAGATGTTTAAATGTAACATTCAAGGATTACGCTACTTTTTTTGGATAAATAATTGCATGAACTCTATTTCTTTAAAACAAAACGTACAATTAATCCATATCATTTACATCATTTTTTAACTACAGCTAGTTTATCCAGTGTCCCGATAACAATCTCCTCCATAAAAATTCATCACCTACGAAGTGAATAATCGAACCCGCGCTACAGTCCGGATTATTACACCGTGACGTTCCGCACCGAAAACACCGGGGATCGATCTGTACCCTACCGGCGGTCAATGAAAAGCAGGAGCGGTGCAACGCGAAATACATAAAAATGAGCGCCGGGCACGACTGCACTCCGTCAAACTCCCGAGCAAATATTTGCCAGCGCGGCGTCCGCCGAAAAAATTGCGCGGCGCAGCGTCGCCGTAATGCGACTTCGGCTCGCTCGCGTGTGCGCAAAAATTACACACATCATTCCGCCGCATTAAGCCCCCGCTTGCGCGCGCGCGCAATTCCGCCGTGTTACGCTGCCCGCGAAGGCATGACCGCGGAAAGGAAATCAACCCGTCGGACTGGGTCTTTGACTATAACGTCCAGTGCGGCGCCGATGAAAATGCCCGGTAGTACTGTACAGCGGATGATTTGCTTTTTCTCGTATCACTGCGAGGAGAGACTTCTTTGTTTTCCGTATAGAGCGAAGGATGAGTTTTGTGCGCGGTTGCAAATGAAGACAAATTTTTTGTACTATTGGGGAGCAGAGATCCATTGTTTGTTTGTTTGTTTATGCGAGCGTAAATTGCATATTTCTTACCGTAGAGCGGAAAGTAATATTTTCCGCTCTAGTGCAAAGAAATAGACACTTTTCATCTGCTGAACGATAATGAATAACAATAGTGAGTTTTCGATACTTCGTGTGCAAAGTATGATTTTACGTACCTCTTTTTAAAATCAGCTCCGTAAAATCGTGCTTTGCACACGTCGCATCGAAGCGTACTATTTTTTATCTTTCTAATGTGTAATGATTATTATAATTCACTTACTTTGCGCCCTCGCATAATATACTTTTTTTTAATTCATAAATGAAGAATACAAATCTCTAGAGCTCAAAATGCGGGGATTGAATCTTGGTAGCAATATCCACTTTTTCCCGATATCCGGTGCTCACTCTTTTCGCGGAGGTCGAACATCGCGCGTTAGAATCAATATTGGCGCTAGCAGGAAAGTCAAGCGTCCAGCGAGAGATAATGTCGAACATAATTTTCAGCGCACGCGAGGTTTTGAAATTAACCTTCCTGCATCAAAGCGTCGAGATTAGATAAGATACCCGCGGAGCTCGAAGCAAAAAAAAAAAATGACGGGGAATATAGACAGCGAGAAATCCGTTTCTTTTATCGCCCGACCTTTACGCACACGAGCGCGTCAAATCGCGCGTTCCTACCGCGAGTGTGTGTATACGCGTGTACGCAACGCGCGCGTAACATTCGCCGATGACATTTGAAATTCAAATGGCCGCGCTCTTCTCGAAAAGAGAGAGAAAAAAAGCGGCGAATGCTCGCGGAGATTAACGGGGCCTGGATTTCGTAATCATCGCGCGGCGCGGAAACTCGCCCGCGTCCAATTTGCCGCGAGCGCGCGCGCTCCGGCACGATGGGAAATTAAAGAAACGGCCGGGGAATAAAAGGCGCGCCGGCCCTCGGATAAGGACGCGCGGCTGAAGAAGCGAAAGAAAAAAAAAACGAAGAGGAGGCGAAGCCGAGAGAGAAACCATGCGGGGGTCCGCCGGAATAATTTCGTGCGTGCGCCTCGGCGCTCGCCCACACCGAGGCTCGTAAACGCCGAGGGGTCGCTTTCACACGAGGGGGGGAGAGGCGAGAGAGAGGCCGAAGCCCGACGAGAGCGCAGCTGTGTGTACAGCCCAGACTTTAACTCTATCCGTCGGCCCCTTCCTCCTTCTCCTTCTCTACCTCCGTCTCTCTCTCTCTCTCTCTTTCTCTCTCTTTATCTGTCCTTCTCACTCGCGCGCACCGGCCAGACCGCAGAAAAGTACGTGAGCGAGCTCACGCACACGTACGGGCACACTCGGAGTGGCCGCGCCGAGCAGAAGCGGAAAGATACGCGAGCGTCCGGCATGGCGCGCCGGCGGGGCTTCGCTTTTCAGCGGTGTGCGACGCCGCGATGATTTTCAGTGGGAAATGCGGCTGGGGTCGTTGCATCGAAATTTTCATTGACGAAAATTAGTGCGCCGCTGGATATTGCCTTAAATTTAATGTACTTCGTATACTGGAAAGCTTGCGTCGAGCGTGTAAATAACAATTTATGAAAATTACACGAGCTTTGTGACGATTGCGGTTAATTAAATTTAAAATTATTTCGTGTACAAATTTAAAATTGTTTGTATTAAATTAAATTTGTATTTAAATCAACTTGAAGCATTTCTATAAGAGTGGATGTTTTAGGTGGTCTGTCCAATACTTTTAAAAGAAAATTGCACTTCTTCTTTTTCACCGATGATTATGTGTAATTTATACCTGAATGTTTTCGCAGTGAAATTAAAGTTGTTTAAGTGTCCTTTAATTTGATTATCCATAGAACGCATTCAAAAAATTGGTAGCAATTTTTTAAATTAAAGTTGTTAATTGAAGTCAATTTTTTAAAGGACAGTTTATTTCTGCCTTTTAAAACTTTTAATTTTGAATGTGCTTTTTCACTCGAATTTCAACGTACGCGCGTAAGGGTTTAAATGTTGAAATTCAAATCTCCCTGTGGTCCTCATTAACAATATTTAATGAAATGAATATCTCTGCCATAACGTTTACAGCTAACGACATAATTTATTACGATTTAGCTTTATGCAGCTTATTACCTTCAATTAGATCTGCTCTAGATTTCACTTATACCGTAAATGAAGCTAATAAGTTCAAAATATAATCACACCTGTCAGTGATTTGCGGTAGTGCAAATGTTTATAGAAACCATTTAAAAGCCTTTCAAACTTGTATGAAAAAGAGACTGTATTAATTAATGCCGAATTGAAATGTTGCATTATTTGAAATTTCATAAGAGATGCTAAATGTGACGTATCATTTAGTTGAATTGATAGGTATAAGCAGATAATTTCATAGTATGGAAGCGTGAAGTATACGTATTAATCGCATTCTATCAAATCTAATATCTATAAACTAAATCAAGAGGTCATCAACCTCAGTCGAAAGCTTAACATTTTTCTGTCGGGATTCTAGGATCAATACTTCAGCTAGTGAGTATTCCTTAAATAAAAAACAATCGATTTCTGCACACTATCGTCTCTAAATCTAAACATTTGAAATTAATTTAGAAAATATGAATAGTGCCATATTTTTTCATGTAAAAAATTGATCACATATTCAACACGTGAACGACTTTTCACATGCAGCATTCACTTAATCTAAATTAATTTCGCATTTTCAAATTTTGCCGATTTAATAAACAATACAATTATTGTACACTAGTAAAAACAATATAATTGTTTCTCATATAAAACCTCTTCATTCATTTTATTTTGTCACATCTTTTATAAAAAAAAACGGCGTTTATGATTAAAACATTTTGGAAATATCAAAAACGTTACACAACCAGTGGCTCGCGAAGCCGCAGCAAGAACTAGCGCGCAGCACTTGCCCGAACAATTAATCAGAGCCATCCGAAGCAGACGCCATTGTGTGCCTCGCCAAGCGCGCAGTCCCACCCGCACACCGAGAAGGTATCTCTTCCGCTCGCTCGTTTAAACTTTCGAGCGTCATTTCTTAGCGCAAAGCTGGCTGCGTATACGCGATACACGAAAGGGCCGGACTGGTCCCCTCGAACTATTCCGTCGTTGTCGACGTTTCTTCTCGCGCTGAATGCGCACTGCGCGCGGAGGAGGCCATAACCGCCACGGGCGCATCGTAATTCCGCGCTTTCCTACGTCCGTGTGCGCGTGTGTAAAGGGTTCGTGGCGATGGCAGGGCTTTGTCCGCTTCGGCGACCTTCGGCGTGTTTCTGGTCTTGTCACGATGACAATCGGCGTCGGGCCAGTCGATTTTGCGGCGGCCCGGCCGTCGAACTAGCCTTCAATCGAGTTTAGGGACCGAAGATTCATTCCTGCAACCCCTTTTGTACGAAATGAATGGGGCATGGTTTAGTTGGTATAGCTTGGCGCGCGCGGTGGGTGTATTTTAGTTATATTGATTCGCATTGAATTTGGGGTGATCGTTTAAAGTGCAGTGTGGATTGCTTCTGAGGTTGGTATAGTTTAGATACAATTTTTTAAGCAATACGCGAAAAAACTGTAATATTGATCGATAGCGTTAACTCGATGAATTATTTACATTGAGATTCTTATTAATTTTTTGTGTGTATAAAAAAATTTGTTGTGTTTTTTGTATTTTTGATGTGTTTAAATATAAAATATTCTGTAGATAAAACTTACAGGTTCTTTAGATTGCATAAAACGTTTATGGGTACATATGCATAAAAATTAAAATTACGTATGTACTATTTCATTCACTGAAAAACGTATATTATAGTATATTTAATCATTTGGTAGAAGATAGAGTATTTTATTTCAGATGAGTTGATAAAATTTTTTTGGAAGTAAAAAATACATTGCTCGTTTACATGCCTTAATTTACGATGAACAATAAATAAAATTAAAATCTTTCCATTGTCCGTTAAATAAAAGATTGAACATTTTTCGCTTTGCCTAATGCTCGTAAAATATTTTACTTTTTTCATAAATCACCTCTTTTCGTAAGTGCTTATTGTAATAGTTATCTGCAGAACTGCAGAAAAACGTAAAATACTCGCATTAAAATGCATATAATAATTTCGTTTGTGGGTATAAAACGTGAATGCAGGAAAACGCATAAAACTCAAATAAAAAAAACTTGTTAAAGTCTGACATCTGTTGAAAAGCACTGCATTTCGTACAATATTCCTGACAGAGCAACATTCAAAAAATTATTTAAGAATATCATCTCTTTGCAAGTTCGCTTTGAAACTTCTTTACCTCCAGAATTCGTTTTGCGCTCGCCAAGCGGATCAAATAAAAGTATCATCAACTCTCAAAACTTATACAATCTCTATAAAAAGCCAAAAAACAGTAACGAGGAATTCCCGCGTCGCCCCTCTTTTCTAATCACCCGAAAATAAATCAAAGTATCGCGCGCGCCAAGCGAGTGAACTTTCGCCGAACTATTCAATCCGCGCCCCCCGGAGCCCGCCAATAATCGATTCCCCAATTAAATCCTAAAACGCAAATGAACACCGCGCAGCGCCATATTCCGTCTAATTGGAACACGTACACACCCAAGCGCGCGCTGCCTCTCGCTCGCCCCCCCGGTTTACCGGGCGAAAGACTCGGGGAAAAAAGTGTGTACACAGCGGGCGAACGACCCAATTCGCCGGGGCGGCGCGGAGAAGACAAGAAATTTCTCGCGAGGCAGTCAGAAATTTCGTTCATCCGCCGGCGCGCTAGTTCGCCGCCGCCGCACTCACACCTACACGCGCGCCGGCTATCGATTTTCCCGAGCGAGCGGCTGCGACCGAGAGAGATAAAGTGCGAGGGAGAGAGAGAGAGTCGGCCCGTTCCGCTTTTCTCCTCTCGTGACGCGACGCCAGGTACACACGGTGTCCGCGCCGTCGCGTCCCGAGACCCTTTCCCCGAGAGCCGTCGCTTCCTTCCTGTCCTTTCTTCTCCCGCTCGGAGCGAGCTCGTCTTCCAGCAACGAGACGGCCGATTTGCCCCTTTCCGCGCGCGAGCTGGCAAAAATTTGACAGCGATATCTCGATGTAACGCCGATGGCTATTTACGTTTTACGATCGGGGTCGATCATATCCGTCTTTTTTTTTGGAGCTTCGAGTGAAATTTTAAAGGGTTTAATTGATTAGAGTGGATTGAGTAATATTTAGATAGTCTCGATTTATACTGTTCTACTGGGGAATGCAGTCAATTTTCAGTGCGAGTTGGAATGGAAATTGAAAAATTTATATAGATCGTGTTTTAATTTTTTATTTGCGTGTAGAATAGATCGGGTACGTGTTTCGCGTGCGAATAGTCACGTTGGCAGCTTATTGTTAAATAAATGTTATCAATGGGAAAAATAATGGATTGCTATCGTTCGATCAATCCAATACTAGGAATAAGGTCAACAATAAAAAGTCCATATTCTTTTTTTATAGCAAAAGCATTTTTATTAATCTGAAAAGTGAAAATAAAGCTTTTTCTATTTAACTCTTATTCTATAGTTAGTCCGCTGAAAAAGACAAATTTAATTTCACTCTAGTAGAGTGGAATGATCGTTTTAAGCAGATAGAGTGTTTTAATAAATTGAACTCTTAGTGTTAAAATCACTTTTTTCGAGTGACTTTATTAACAGAACAGTTCTACCTTTCACTCTATTTTTGAATAAAAAAGTTGCTCTACTTAACTTCAGTTGAGGGAGATCTTCAAGTGAAGATTTGACTCGACTGGAATTATGAAATTTATTTATTTATCGAAAGTTATTTTTAAACAAATAACACACGACGATCAAAACAAGTACAACTCGTCTTCAATTTTCCGAAAAACCGAGGCCACTAAGAGCCTCTTCCCGTTTCTTTCGCGCGCGCAAGCCCGGTAGCGTTTCCTCGAGCGCAGTAATGTAACGGTGCATCCTCGGTAAGAGGCGAAAAAGCAGCGGCGCCGGCGCAAAAAAGATGCTCGCTCCCGAGCGAGACGGAGGCATACGCGCGTTGCTCGGAGGGGGTTGAAATGGGAACGCCTGCCGGAGTAGATTAAAGATTCCTTCCGTTACATTAATATGCGCTTCGTTATTCCCCGTATGCGCCGGCGTGCCGCGTATATTTCGTCGCCCCCTCTCCCCCTCCCCGCAGCCGGCGCTTCGGCTTCGATTTCCAGCTCGCGCGCGAAATATTGATGCGCGCACCTCGATGCAGCGCGTTAAGGGCGTGTGCTGCACACTCGGGTTCCCCTTTTCTCTGGCCGCTTCGCGGGATTACGGCGAAGGGGCAGGAAAACGAGAGGAAGAAAAGGAGAAAGAGAGAAAGACGTTTTCAGGAAGGTCTTTTGCGCTTTTGTCCAGGATTCCGGCGTGCCTCGTTTAATCGCGCGGGATATGTCTAGCCGCGCGTGCAGCCGGGTGTGAAGTCTTAACGATGTTGAAATTATGCTGGAAGTTGGAGTTTCTGGTGGATATTTTTTTCGGTGCGAGAGAGAGTTAAGGGCTTCCTAAAACTTTTGGAGCGGCGCTGGTTTTAGCAGTCGCCGCTGGAAATCGGAGTTGCGCGAAGTATGCGATTTTCACATTCCTTTGACTACTCTTTCGCTTTTCACTCGTTTAGCGCAATTTTCATTGGAATTGTTTCGTGCATTCTTTTGTTTATTGAGGTCCGCTTCGAGATGTGCTCCTCTTTTTTCTGAAAAATGTTTGGTATCCTCAATTTTTTCATCTCGAGTGCTTTTTTGTCGAAACGAAAGCATCGGCTAATATTTGAAAGTAAATACCGGGGTTTTCATCGAAAACTCTGTTAAAAAAGTGGACAATGAGAAAAAGCATTAAAAGAAACGTTTTTTGCAGTTTGAATAACCTTGCGATTTTCAACAAAGCGGTGGTCGTTTATTCCGCTCCCAAACCACTTCGGTTTTTCTCTCCTACTCAAATTAAATTTCCACCCGCAAAAAAATGTAAACCATAGGAAAAAGCTAAAATAAAACGAGATTAAAAAAAGAGATTAGAAAAACAAGGCTAAAAATGAAATCAAATCGTTTATATAAAAAAAAAGAAACTCAGTTTGAAAGACGGCGTCTTAAAATTCATTCATCGCGCAGTAAAATTCGTCACTCGTAATCAGTGGGTCGATCGTCGCGCGGAGAATAATCGCCCGGTGGCGCATTAACGGCGGCGTAACGAAAGGAAAACTCGGGCTCTTTTGAGGTCCGCTTTATCGGGGTCGTCGTAAAAGTTGAAAAAAATGCCATTCGCGGGACTCGGCGTGTGCGCCGCTTGCGTAACGAGAGGTGCGCGCGCGCGCGCGCGTGCGATAAACAGGCCGACCCTCAAACGGAGTCGGCGAAATCGCGCTGGCACTTCTTTAATTTCAAAGTTTTTACATTACCTACTACCCCACGGGCCTCCCACCCTCCTCACCGCGTGCTCTTTCAAACTCGACTTTCAACCTCTCTTTAATTAAATAGCTCTGTGACAAATTTTTTACGAGCTTTTTTAGAGGGTATCGGTTGGTTCTCTTCCGACTGTAATGAAAAAATTAAGTTACGTTAGGGTAGATTTATTTTATTACAGTTATTCAGGATAGTCGTTATTCTTAAAAGAAACATTTTTTAAGTGAAGCATGTTACTATACTTTGCGATCAATCAAAATAATCTTATAATTACCTTAACGAAATTCAATTAAAATACTACAAACGTTATAAAAGAAACATAGAATGCTATCCCTAACCCTCGATCAAAAATTTCGACAATATCCAATTCAGCCAGCATTGAAACACGTACATACGCCCGAAGCCCACATGACTCACCCACGCAGCCCTGCAGCATTGTCCTTACTTCCAAGGCGACAATCGAGCTCAACTGCAGTCGGAACCCGACTCCAAAAACTCCCCCCGCCCCCGCAGCCTCGCAGCCTGGATCGCCCGTTACGAATGAACTCTTCCGGGCTAATTAAGCTAACGAACGACGCTAAGCGAGCGGCGCGGGCTTAACTTTCGCGCCGTTTTATCCGTCGCCGGCCGAATTAGCGGCCCGTAGGCCTCGGGGGCGTGTGCGCGCTGCCACATCGATCCCCTCCGCGCGCGTCGGCTCGATACGCGCGGGAGGCGGCGGCGACGCCGGAATTCGATGCATTAGAAAACGACCGCAGTCGAACGCCGCCCAACACACCCCTTCGCGTACCTGCGGACGCCTGGAACGACGGCGACGCGATCGGGACTCCGACCTGCGCGGTAGGGTTCCGAGGTACTTCTATTGTACTTTTCGAATGCGGGTGGGGGTGGGTGGGAATGGCTTCCGAGTTTGTTTGCCAAGGAACTGATGAGGTAGTTTGGTGATTTAAAGAGAAAATGAAGAATTAGTTACTTCGGGGGAAAAGTATGTTGATGACGAATGTGGTTGCGGAAATGTTAGGAAAAAAATTTTCTTAAAAATTGAAGTGATTTTTTTAACTGCATTATATCTAGATAATATACTGTACTTGAAGTATTTTCAATAGCAGTATTTTTTCAAATTTCATTAAAATGACAAAAATAAAAGTAGTTTTAAAAACTGTCTTATCATTTATACTGCATTTGATATTTGCAAATAAAGGCGCTCTAATTATGTATTCCATTTGGTATAATTAACTAACTAGTCTCTTGTGCAGTTTTGCTTTAAATGTAAATTTAATCCATTATATTTTTTTTAATGGTTAATGTACCATTGATGAATTTGTTAATAACATCCGCATCTAATGATAGAATTGAAATGCATACATTATAATACATATAATATCTGCGCGATTCCTGTATCATTAAATTATCGGGCACTAAATGCTCCAAATCTGTAATGATCAATTAATTCCGTAGATTCAAAAAACGTTGTTAATATTCGTGCACTGTGAAATTCAAGATATTAATGAAATGTTGCTCTCGCAGAAGAATCGACATTCATCGACCCCGAAATTACAAGTTTGCATACATTACTAGCGCCCTGCAA
Source organism: Eurytoma adleriae (assembly GCA_900480045.1). Taxonomy (NCBI): domain Eukaryota; kingdom Metazoa; phylum Arthropoda; class Insecta; order Hymenoptera; family Eurytomidae; genus Eurytoma; species Eurytoma adleriae. Next base: position 86,191 of record UXGC01000499.1, read on the forward strand.
TAAGGTTATCGAAATTGACGTAATGCAATTACTACCCTTGTTTCGTTATCATTATTTTCTGACCCGTGGTTAACTAACAGTGCCCGTAATACTTATCTCGTTTATTGGCATTTTATTAACGCAATGACTATTTTGATAAACTAATCGGCTAATTAGCACGATATCGATCGACAGTTTAGTAAATTATTATTTCTATTTAAAACGTATATTGCACTAAATCATTAACTATTTAATGTTTTTATAATAACTAAAATAAAATTTTACTGCGGCTAAAATTCAAAACATTATTCTTTATAGTTTACCACAAAAACAAGATTGTCGAGCACATGGCAATAGCAAAAAAGTGCATAAGCAACAAGACCCTGCCCTCGCCCTGCACGAGGGGGTTGAAAACAAGCGAATTGAATTATCGCAAACAAGGCGCGTCGAAAATCGCGCGATTCGAAAACTCCTCTCCGATTTCCGTCGTCGGCAGCAAAATCAGCGACGCCTGCCATCGGGGCGTCACAATATTCGCGCTCGGCTGCCCCGCGTCGTGCGGTTTTTGCGCGCGCGCGCGCTCGGCAGCGAATTTCAACCACGCTCTCTCGGCGGATTTCACGTGAAACGCCGATTAGCCGTCGCGAGGGAGTATCTGTCCGTGACGTCGCCCCGCTGAACCGATAAAAAAAGATAAAGAGAAAGAGAGAGAAAGATAGACACAGGGAGAGAGAGAGAAATATAGAGAAGGAGAAAGAGAGATATATATGTATATCAGAACGAAAAGAGGGGACAGTTCGTGAGTGGCAGCTTTGACAGGAGATAAAGGAAGTGAGAGCGACCGGGGACACAGCGTCGAGGTGGCGGCAAAAAGAAAATTGGATATCAATTGATTTTCTCGTTCCCGTCTCCTGTAGACCTACTACCATTAGGTCGCGTCTAGCCTCTGGCCACCCTGCCTGCCGCGTACGTCCCGCCGAGTTCGAAAAACTGCACGCTGCGCTTTTTTCCCTGCTTTTCTTTCGTTATCGCGAAACGCGAAACAGCACGGCATTCGCGCGCGCGCACCGCGTTAATTAAATTTCGATTCGTATCATTGCTCGCGCAACAAGGGAAGACAGACGAAATTTATGCATCGCGGCTCGCGCGATGACCCAAATCCTGCAGCGGCCACGTAACGCTCGCGCCGGCCAGCGAGTAATTTGTAATTTCGCCGTTCGTTCCGAACCCGTGGGCTCCCCGTAGCCTTCGCAAAAAATCCACGTTAAATTCGTAGCAAAAAAAGAACACGAGATACTCGGATTTAGTCCGCTCTCAAGGCTCTCAAACGAAACGCGCAGGCCTTAATTCGAGGCAGCGCGCGGCCGGACGCTAATGCGCCGGCCGATTCGACGCGCCGTTGCGCGAGAGGAGGTCGCGTTATTTGCAGCGCGCACTTATCGCTCGGCGCGATACCGCGGGAGCTGCAACGCAATTCCGGCGGTTCGGCCGCGAAGATTCAAACGGCTTTGTCGTTCTCTATCTCGCTCTTTCGAGTGCCTCCGGGCTACGGCAATCCGGACTGTCGCGTTAGCCGCTCCCGACGGGTTTATTAGTATGCATTAGAATTGTTTTAATTTAATCTCATCGCGCAGCGGTTATTTGCCGCGCGCGCGCGCGCGCCTAATGTGCATTCTCTTTGTGGCTTTATCCGTCGACGAGAATCAAACTTAACGCGAATGCGAGAGTATCGCCGCGTAATTAGTTTTCATGAATTTAGTAGGTTGAATTAGCCACGAATTATAGAGATTGGCGGTGGAAAGGGGGCGGAAGTTCGATAAACCCTCTAAATTATTTCTTGCGGTGAAAATTTCACTAATTTCAAAATAATTGCGCATCTTATTAATTTAATGTATAGTGAATTTGCACGGATTTACAGTATGGTAAGTGCGGATTTGATTTTGAAATTTGTGAAATTTTGCCTAATTAAAATTTATGTTTATCTTGGAGTTCAAATTCAAATTTTGATGTTAAAAGGGGAAAGTTCAGCTGCAGTTATACGCGTTACGGTTTTGATTTTTTTGCGCTTTTGCTTGCACGCCCTGGCGCCGGAGTTTGAGACGGCGAATTTGGAGTTTTCTATTTGGCGTCGGGTTACAGGCCGAGTGGTATCTGTCGGATTTGTCGATTTGCGACTTCTGGATGCTCGAAGAGGGAGGCAGATGGAAAGAGTGCGTGTTTGAAAAAGGCTGTTGCGCAACGAAAAAGTTGCTGAACAGTAGCAGAAAAATGAAAGGAAAAATTTATACAATGCTCTTGTTAAAGAAAATGCGTTCGGAGAATAATACGGATGTTACGTGCGAGGATGTATCGTTACGAAATGGATTTTAAACTTAACTATTTCCATATTAATAACGGCTAATATTACTATCATCAAATTAAAATGCATTACGTTCAGACAATTAATAAGCGAAAGTTAAAATTGTACTATTCTGTACTTTAATTAACGACTTAAGTTGGGAAAGACAAATCCGTTAAAGTGTAACTTTTATACGCTGATGATGTGGAACTGTTGACACTACGGTTTAATCTCGAAATGGAATTGTCAATCACCAGCTAAACTTAGACGTCCTTTATCAACGGACGTTTCTAAAAATGTCTCATACCTTTAACTTAATTGAATGTTTATCGTATCGATTGTTTTTGCGGGGAATAAAATACCAATTGGTCATTAACAGTGTAAAACTCAATTGATTAATTTTAGCTCTCAATAAATGTTGGATACTATATTAATATCACAAATGCCGGAAGTGGTTGATTACTTAGGTATGTCGCGTCCAGCGACTACGAATTTCGGCTCCGTTGAGTCACGCGATATGTATTTTTAATCCCCCGCCCTTCGATAAGATAAAGCTCGTCGCCCCCATACCAAGGTTTCATTCTCATTTGCATCACTAATTCGGAGAAACTCGCGTTGCTCTTTCAATATGCTAATCCATGCAAATTTCTTTTTCGTACGCAATTATTACTTAAAATATTAGTTTACATCCTAACAAACTCTTGATAATATACATTATTAAACTAAAGTAACAATAAGTAGTACAACTATTAACTGCAGTAATAACTAACAATAATTAACTATAACGATTATTTTATTTGTTTAGTTCTTTTTTCAAAAAACGCAAACAAAAGACCGAGAATTTTAAATAAAAGAAACAGTTACCCAACGCTAAAAAAATTCCATTTCCCTGTCCACGAAAAAAGGACCACAGTCATAAATCCGCGATCCGAACAAAAGAATCGAGAGACAGAGAGAGAAAGCGAGGAGCAGGGAGGAGGATCGCACGGGGGGAATCCGAAATCGGGTCCGCGCGGCTCGCAACCAAATTCGGAGGAGGAAAGACGCGGCGAGCGGGCGCATCGATTGGATCGGAAGTGCGGCAACCTCGCGGCCGTTTCGAGGGCTCGGGGAGCGCGCGCGCACCGTATACCCACACGCGTACACTCGCACACCCAGGGGCCGGCGGGGGCAATATCCCGGAGAGCCGGGAGGACAGCCCCGCGGTGCTAACCGCGTTAAAGGCCAGTTTACAGTCCGCGAGAGCGCCGGCATCGAATTTTCAGACCTCCCCCCCTGTACCCCCCTACTTCAACCTCGGCGATTCGGATATGATCGGCCGGGTCCGATCGTCGTATAACGCAGCCGCGGAGATTCGGGGGCTCTGCGCGCTTGACGGCCGCGAATGTAAATGAAGATTTCGCGCTATCGGGATCCACGCGCGCGCACCGAGAGACTCGTAAAAATTTATGGCCCCGGCAGCGCGCGCGATGCGTTTCCATGCATTTTAAGCGTTAAAAAATTAGCGGCGAAACGCTGAAATGCGCTCATGAATATTTACGCGAGCGGCGGTTGCGCGCTTTTGTTGCGCGCCCGAGAGGCGCGGTCTCTCCGCCCGGGCGGATCAATCAAATCTGATGGAGTATGGGTTTTTGTTCTTAAACCCCGGTGGGTTCGAAAGGGCCGTGCAAATTATTTCGGCTTGGAGCGAAGTTTTTCGTAATTTACGAGTGCGAGGTGGGGGTCGTATCGTTCTAACGTTTGCGTAAATAGATTGCTTATCGGTTTCGAAAATTAATTTTCCGAGTAGAATGAGCATCTCGGACGAGACGCAAAAGCAACTTTGAGAATGTCTATAGATAATGAAGCTAAAAATTGAATGTAGACTACCTTGTTAAAACTTTTTTTGAATTTCAATATTACGCCAAGACTGTGTAGTCAAGGTTACTTGAAAAATTTTAGAAAGTGTCAGAAAAATGAAAGTTTATGAATTGAAATCAACTTACTTTACAAAAGTATTATAACGTAAATTATATTTGAAAAATTGTAGAAAACTTTTTAATTAAATCTACATTTTATTGAGTAATTGATCGTTTATTAAATAAATCCATATTATTTAGCAAAATTTTAAATTAGAAATGAATTCATTTAAAAAAATTAAATGTATATTGCATAAATTGTTAATCAATTTGAAACCACCTGATGCACAAATTCTTTCTCCATGAGATGGACTTATTTCACTTCTGCATATTTAGAAAAATAGATCCTATACCATTAATTTATTAAAAACTTTCTGTAAAAAGGAATAGTACATTGAACACTATTGATTCTCCCTGAATCACACACATTCAACCCAAACGATAAAACTACACCTACGCTCCTTTAATCAACCCGTCGTTTATTAAAGACCCCCCATCGAGCCCCCCATTCAATAATCCCAACTTAAAACTAAAACACACAACTCAGTCGAGACAATCCAAATAATTAATAACCCGAGCCAGCGGCGAAGACAGATCGGGAGCCTCGGAAACAATAAACCCCGCCCCTCGAGGAAAAACCAGCCGCGTGCTCCCGGAGGACCCCGCGCGCAACGAGGGGGAGTGCGCTGGTACACCTCGTCGCGCGTAACAGTATATCCACCGGCGCCGCAGGCCCTCTCGTTCGCGCACCTCGCACAGCGGTGCTCAATCGCTCGCGATCCTCCTTCTTCATGCGATCGGGAAATCTTTTTTTTCTTTACCTTCCCGGGAGAGGGAGCGAATGTGGGTCGCGGTGCAACCGAGCCTCGCCGATGGTTGCGTTATTTGCGTCCGTCGCACCGGCGACTATTCCGCTGAATAGTGCGGATAAGTCGCGCGCGCGCCGCGGGATGAATATTGAAAGGCTCCCCCCTTTGCCGGGGGATCGCGTATTACGCGCGGCTTTCGCCTATTGACGCGTTTCGATGAAAAAGAAACGGGGCTGACGAAAAGGAAATGTTTGCGCTGCCAAGGAATTTTCAGAGAGACGCGCGTGCGCTTGTTTGCTCGAGCGACGCGCGTTTACATTTTCCGACCTCGGACTGATAAAAGCAGCGCGGTTTTTTTAGACGGGATAACCCTCGCTGCGATTTTAGTTTTTTGCGTTTACGCGCGTGTTTTTTATCGATCTACACGTGCGAATGGAAAGATATGTAGCGCTTGAAGTGTTAATAAATTGGCAAGGATCTGTAGTTTTACTGTTTCTAATTAAACGCATTCGCTATGCGTATTTAAATGTGGAAACTTAAATTTTTTTTCTATTCGATGTGTAGAAATTCTATTTTAGTTTCGTGTGATGAATACTATACATATTTTTGATTATCAAAATTAAATTATACAGCGGATCACTTTAATTAAGTGTCACTGTATTATACTGTACAATGTTTATTAAAGATCACATTATACAAGTTTACCCTGAAGCAATTCATTAAAATGACCACAAAATATCGTCACTTGAAATTTGTAGTCATGAAACCTACTTTATTGCGTATTATTATTTAATTAAGTATTTATTACCAGATGATTTACCATATTGTTTAATTACCCATTAACTCTATAATTTTATTTACGTTAATTTAGCCATCACCATACTCATCACCATAAAAACTCAATCGACGACCCGACATGTACATATATAATATACATGACATCATGAATCTTCCACAGCTCGCTCATCGCTCTAACCGCTCCGTAGCTCATCATCCCGCCTAAACCGTGTACCGCCCCTCGTCATAATTGGCACGCGACTCCGGAAAAGCTACATCGATCCCTCTAATTCAATCTTTTTTTTCGCTCCCGGGCGAGAACAGGGAGGCCGGCACCGCGAGAGGAAAAAAAAGGTGACGGCAAAGGAAAACGCGGCCTCCCTCTTCGTCGATTTGTCGAATGACTCTTGCGCGCCGAAAATAAACGACCCAATTGAGAGGCGAGTCGGCGGCGCAACGGGCCCCATTGTACGCGCGGGGCGGCTTTAATTTTATTCCTCTTTTCGGCGCGGCCCCGCCGAGATCGCAAAAAAGAGAGGAGCGCGGATGAAAGGAGTCGCCGGAAATCCGAGCGGGCCGGTATTTACGGAAACGGCGCAAAAGAGTCATTCGCGAAATCGCAATTAATTGGGACTCGTTATCATCAAAGGGCTCTTAATTTGGCCCCGTTCATTTACAATCGCCGCCCGAATTTACATAGCTCTCAATTTGCACGGACTCATTTGTTTAGTATGCGAGACCCTCTTGCCCCCCTCCACGCCGGCAGAACAAAGAACGTCGCTGTGCGTTAATCAAAGGTTATCGGAGGGAAACCGGTTCGAAAAGTAGAGAAAAGATCGCTCTATGCTGCGCTGTGACAACGTATCTAAACGCGCTTGTGTTTATGCTAATTTGAAACATTTGCAGCTGAGTAATGACGGGCAAATTATGAAATTTTGATATATATAAATACTTTCTTCCGGAAAGAAATTGGAGCATTTTAAATGTTTATAGAGTCGAATTACTTTTTGAAAAGTACATCAGAAAATACGTAGGAAAATAGTAAGTTTAGATCGATCGAAAATTGTACTATAAGTAGTAATTTATTGCGACAAATGTCTTAGATATATATCACTTTAGCAAATAGCAATTGAAACAATGCGTAACTAATTCACACTTCTGTATCATTGCCAAATCTTGAGAACGAACGAATTTAATCAAAAGACTACCAAGTGTACATAATTCAATTAAGTTGTTCAACAGGAAAATTAAGATTAAAATATCAAATATATACGTACATTGCGCTGCAAACAAGTGTACAGAATGTTTATGAAATCCTCGCATTTCAAGCATCGATCCCAAATATCCAATAAATAAAAAAAAAGAAAACAAATAAGTAGAGTTTCAATTAGTTGTCACAGTAGCAGAATAGACGCGCAGCATAGTCCACGACAGATTAGCCGAACGTAGCTCGAAAAAGTCGGGCGCGCCGAGGCGAAAGTGTCATCTGTGTTTTTTTTTCTGTGCTTCTTCGCAGAGGCCCGCGGCGCTGCCGTACGCGCAAGGCCAAGGGGTGGCTCTGAGGGGTTCCCTAGGAAAGCATGAGGGAGCGAACCCCCTCTGCGGACGACACCCCGAAGAGGGCCCCGCCAGCCCCACCTGGAGGTGAGTCTATCTCTCTCTCTCTCTTTCTCTCTCTCTTTCTCTCTGTCTCCCTCTCGCACAATGTTAATATGTACCGAAGCGAACCCCTCCATTACCGTCGCCTTTCTTTTTATTTTTTACGCTCGAACCCCCCAAGTGCACAGAGAGCTTTAACCCCTTTTGCGCGTCCCTCTCACCCCCCTCGCCGACGGCCGACTTCGACTCGGCAGCGCCGGGAGGGGGGCGGGTGTACTGTCGCACGAGCCAGCACGCACCTCGTAGAATAGCCGCCTGCGATGAGACATTAGTGCTTATCTTAGCGATGAAGCTTTAGCCCCCTCCCCCCTTCACCCCCCACCCTTTAGCTTTTCCTCCCGTGCGCCCCGATTAAGTGTTCCGTACATTATACCTGTAGCTAATTGTCTCCCGTGCGCTTGATTTATCGAGCCGGATGATGCGACTGGCTTTTCGTTCGGCCTCCGATTCGCATTCATGGGCGGCGCGGCTCGAAACGCCCCCGGGGCACCCCTCCGCCGTTGACTTTCGCCGGCTTTGTACACACATAAAGGCCGTCACATTCGTAAAGCCGATGTGCGCTAAAAATTTTGTTTTTTATTCTTTAATGCGCGATGCGTTGTTTTTTTTTTTTTGGCAGTTTGCAAAGCCGCGAATGAGCCGGGGGCATTTTTTTGCGCAGGGTGGGGGTGGGGGTAGATTAAATTGCGGTATTACGTGTAACTGCTGCGAAAAGTTTTAATTCGAGACACTGCGAGCAAGTTGCGAGGATGTTTCGAACCAGTCGCACGTAAATGCAATTGCTTTTTATGATTTCTGAAACAGTTTGAAATTGTTACCCTTACCGAGCGATCGACGGTTAAATGAAACGTAACGATTTCATTGTTAAAATTTATCCATGAACTAAATTTTAAATGCGGTTGTTAAAATAAAATGATACATGTGGGATCGATTGATACTTGAAGATTTCGTGGGTATAATGTGGAATAATAGGTATAGTTCATTGAGTAATTAATGATTAATTGGGTGTATTTCCGATTAATATTTCGACTTACGCAAAGAATACGGAATAGCCTAAAAGGGAAGTGGTTATAAATTTAATACGAAATGACTTCAAAGTTATAGTAGCGTATTATTTATCTTGTTATTTAATTTTATGTTGTGCGAAATTTTTTATAATTATAATACTGTGCGCAAGAGTAACTCTTGCATATAAATAAAGTAAAACATATTTGACGGCAAGTAGTTAATTTAAATAGGTCACCAAAAAAACTATTTCATAATGAATAATTTGAAGGTAATCAATTTATTTAAGTGTCATATTGTACGCACAGTTAAAAAGACATAAATCTCATTTATGCACAGCCAATTAAAACACGTACTTTATTAGCTCCTATATATCCCACTGTACCAAATATTTCCTACTCCTCTTAAACCACCGAATTTAAATTTCACATTCAATAACCATAGACACCACCACCAGCATATCGCCACGTGCTGCAAAAACGATAAAAAAAATAACTTAGCACTAGAAGCAACATTAATCCAAACAAAAAAAACCATTACGCAACGCAAACGAAGCTCGCACGCGCGGGCATCCGCTCTACCATAAAAATAAATGCAAACTTAATGGCAACGCAACGGCGAAAAAAAAAATCGCAAAACAAACGATATATCGATTCCCGATGAAAAACACGCGGCCACGCGCGAAAGAAAGAACGAATTCAGCGCGGGCTTCGCACACCCGCGCGTCGAAAAAAAGGGGTGGGGATCGAGGAAGGGCGCGGACAATCGCGGGAGAGGAAGGAGAGAGACGCGTATCCATTATAGACGACGATCGAAGCGCCGCAGCCTTGCCCGCTCCCGATCGCCTTCAAGGCCGCGCCGCGGAGCGAGCGGTTTATCGCGCGCACTTATCGCGCGGCGCCTCGCGATGACGGCGGCGGCCGCGCGATGATGCACGCTAATGATCGCTATCGGGAGTGCATCGCCGGACTGATGGATGCGTCCGCGATTAGTACGCTTTTACGGGGGTTGGGAGCACAATTGGACACTTTTGCTTTTGATTTTTTGCGGAAATTTTAGTCTGCTGTGAAAAAGTTTTCCGTTTTTCAATTGGCAAATTTAAGTAAATTTTTTAAATTTGTTGTTCATTTTTATACGTATTTTGTAAATAGTGCATTTTTTGACGTAGTTTATGTAAATAGTTGGTACTTGAGTTTAAAAGATTCAAATTTTTTTTTTAGACATAAAGTTTATCGTTTGCAGTTTTCACAACGAGAGTAAAAGGATGAAAAAATAAATTTTGAATAAATAAGAGGATTTACATTTTCCTTTGAATATTTACTCTTTAAATGTAAAAAGATAACTATGCTGCCACACGTTTTCCTTCAACTTGACAAATATGCTTGTAATGAATTTTCAAGGTTGCGTATCTTTACGAGTTAATTAAAAATTAAAAAACGAAAGTATAATGAACTTTATTCTATTTTATTTTATTTCTGCATTTACAAACTTTCAATTCCGTTGTCCCAAAACGTGTTTAAAGTAGCGGTAGCATTTTAATGTAAATTCACGCTGAATAATTTCAGAGATGAAAATATTGTGTGATTACTCAAAAGTGAGAAGTACGTAGCTAAAAGTCGTTTGTTTATTTTAAACGCGATAAACGGAAACATCGATTTTCAATAACAATACAAAATTCATGGTATTGATTTTCGTTACGTCTCTTGTACATTCTGCTTCAATTTGAAAAAAAATGGTCTAACACGTTACAAAAGCTGTATACAAGCTAAGTGAACTTCGTGATTCAGCAGATCAACGTGTTTGAATATTGAATGACAATCTCGAAGAATCATTTGATATCGATTCTCTTTTTGTTCTCCAGCTCCGACGTCACGACTAGCACGTGCGAATATTTTTCAATAAATGCAAACAGCAACTTCCTCATCTCCTTCTTCTACACCGTACATTACCTAACTCATCGTGAAATACTCCCTAGAAAATCACACACACACACTTACACTCTACTCTCGCAAACCATCCTCCGCGAAATATCCTCCATCCGCCCACGCAGCTACAGAATCCAAAAAAAAGCGGAAAGTTCGTCGCTCGTGAAATGGACATCGCTCGAAGCCGCAGTTCAGCCGTCGCGCGTGACAAAAAGCAAATTGGCAGGACGACCTCGCACGCGACGATCGCATTTTAATCGAGCATCGCGCGCTCGGCTTTCTGGATCATCGACGCGCTGCGGGCGCAACTCGCCGCCTCTGCGCGTGTTTACCCGGCGGAGAGTCGCGCGAGGAGAAGTGGGGTCCCTCTCCTTTCGAAAGTTGTCACACCGGTCGATCGTAATCGCGCGCTCGCGCCGCCGCGCACTCGGCCGCCGAGCGGATCCACCACCTGCGGCTCGTTTTCCGGCTCCTCGCTTCGCTCTTTTCCCTCGCTCTCTCTTTGTTTCTCATTCTCTCTCTCGCATTAGTGTGACGTGGTCTCTTGACCAAAAAAGTGAGAAGTCATATATATTCATGACTTATAGTAGTTTCATCTAATCGTTTTAGCGCTCTACGGTCCTGTAACATTATTAATATTTCTGTGATATTAAATGTATCTAAGTTTACTCTCTAAATTTAATTCAGTGATAAGTCCGCAACTGATCCGAAAAAAGTGTATATACACTGCAAAATAAGTGAATA
>UXGC01000500.1:0-36529 GCA_900480045.1 Eurytoma adleriae
CTACGTAAATGTTCAAATTTCAACGTCAATAACATTTTCGCAAAGTCACCGATAGACTCCTAAATTCTCAGCCTACTTTCAACATGACACAATGCTGCAATGATTAATTAAAGTCACATCACATCGATAGCATCGATCCTCTCATACACTGTAACAAAATGTGCTGTGATTAATGACTGTTTTTCCGGCATTACCCAACGTTGGGGACAATTTTTCCCATACTTAAACGATGTTTTTTCCTGGAAGCCAGCTACTTACTTGCTTCGATGATTTTCGATATACGCAGCAAAACTAGTTTAATAACTGCGGAAATTTTTTTTGGAACCTTATATCAAACATAATTCCTATTATTGAGAACTGACTGTGTGTTTACGACGTGTGTTCAAGAATAAGTCGCAAAAGTACGCTATATTCATCGAGCGACACGTTCAATAACCGAATCTGCCAGAACGTCGTAAGTGGCAGAGCTTCGAAGACGCCATGAAAAACGGACTTGTTGTCTTCCTTTTTTTCCATCCCCGTTCCTCGAAACGAAAAATATATAGGAAAGTTTGTTGGTGCAGTGGAAGCGTAAAAGCCGGCTCCGCCAGGCTTTCCGTCAAAAAGTTGCGAGCACTCGAAGTTACAATCGACATATTGACCATATCCCGAATGATTTTCTTCCCTTGATAGTTTCTTGCACTTCCGGGAAAGTTTGCGATGCGGAAATTTCGACGTAAACATTGAAAAGCGCGAACGATATAATACAAATCCGCAAATGAATTTTTGCGGCAGTAGCGTAAAAATACACCGGTAAAAAAGTCGTGATATACTTTTTTTACTAACAAAAAGTTGCTTTCCTTCCAATATAGATAAATTCATGAAATTTGAAAAACCGCACGGTTTAATTTTTTAAACATTCCTGTGCGGATACGACTCACTAGTATCCCTAAATGTTTCAGCAAAGTTATTGCTTTCTTTTAAACCACGTGGATCTGTACTCCAGAGATTGAACATTTTATTGCGGTCACTCGGTAAAAACGTTAGCGCAAACCAAAGGTGCAGCGGGCAACGGAAAGCGTACAAAGGGATCGCGGCGCATCCTTCGCAATCGAGTTCGATTTCGCAATAATAAGAGCGAGCGCTCGGTACTTGCACATACATAGAAATAGCGCGTCTCCTCTCCCTCGCTTGTTCCTCGTTCCATTCGTTGCCTCCCTCTCTCGGAGCTCCACTCCGTGACTCCACCTTTCTCTCCCTTTCCCCGCGCACCACTTCTTCGCTCAAAAGTTTCCGGAAAATCGGGAATTTCAGATGTAGGTGGCCGGGACAGAGAGAAGAAGCAGCAGCAGCGTCGTCGTCGGCGGCAGTCCATATTCGCGAAAGTGGAGAGCAGAGGCCCCCCCGGTGCAAGCTGCCTTTGGAGCCTGGCCAACCACGCCTCCGCCGCGCGTAGCCTTCTTTCCGCCTCCCCACCCACTCCCATAAAGCCTCGATACCAATTGCCGTCGCTGAGCGGCAAGTAGAAGAGACGTTCAATTTAATAAAGGTAATAACGTTAAAGGTATTTTCGTTTTTCGCCTTCCACCCTCCTACGTCTCAGCCGCTCTCGCGCGGCCGCGTATAAATCCAGCGCGGGGGACTGGGGCGACGGCGGGTAGCCCCGGGGCAAATGTGGCGGCGATTGGGACGATATCCAAAAGGCTCCTATCTCTTTCTTTCGTACGTCCAATGGACCCCGAGCCATTTCGCAGACACTCTCGCGCGACCTAGCCCGCGCACACGGCTAGCCTGTGGAGCGGCGGCGCGCAGTACATTTCGAATTCTGGCGCGCTCGTTTCTGCACCCCTCTCTGTCTTTCTCTCTCTCCCGGTTAGAGCCGAGGCGGCGCGGGAGGAAAAAAGAGTGCTTTAACGAAGCGTCGTTAAGTTCCTCAAGCGCCGATCGAACGATCAGCCCTCCCGCCCAGAACCCGTTTGCCCAGGGAGAAGCGACGGGGACGTCTCCATTCATAAATCCCGAGCCGCGCACTACCGCAATGCGGTCTTTGGGGGTGTCGATCAACAGCCGTTTTCCTCCGCACCTTCCTCTATCTCTCTGTTCTTCTTTGCTCTCCTTTCCAGCCTGTTCCTGCGCCTTTTTCTCCTTTTCGTTTGAGCTCCACTCGAACTGCGCGAGCGGGAGGGAATTTTTCCTTTCTTTTGCAATTGTTCGAAATTGGAAAGACTTTTGCGCAACCCCGGAGAAAGGATCTTTTACTTTGTGAAAATTAGATTTTATTTTTACCTGATAGTTTCGGTGTAACTTTTTATCTTTTGTACACTTTAACATGCGTAGGAAATTCATTAATGCATGGAAAAAGAGGCTAAATAGAATCAACACAAAAATAAATCCAAAAATGAATACATAGAAGATGTACAAAAAGAAGTGTGTGATAAAATTTTGAATTTTTATTACATTGCCATTCTTTTGATTAAATTTAAATAAATCAAATGTATAAGAACAAATATTTCTTATCTGTGTAATATTCATTTAAAATTAAATTTCTTTTACTGGTCAATTTTTTCAAATATAAACTTTTCAATTGTTCCATTTCGCCCCGGAGTTCCGTATTTAAAATTTGGAAAAAGTTTATACCGTACTTACGACCAAAGAATCTTACTTCGCACAGCTATTTTACAGAACGAAACTCACCTGAAACAGATAAAAATCATTAATTAGTAACTAAATTTCAAAATTTACAGAAGGTTACATTACAATAATTAAAAGCCAGCAACTTGCTTCAATGCATAAACATTCGTAAAACGCAAAGTTTAAAAAAAAAAGTCCGGGATCGAGAAGCGAGTGACATAAAGGAGCTGCCTCGACATCCGCAGATCAAGCCCGGTAATCCCGGGTCTCGAGCTCCGAACTCTCCGTCCTCAAAGCGCGCAACTCACGCGAGCGGCATTTTCGGCCTTCTCTCGCGCTCGCGTCCCCGTCGCCCGTCTATCACGCGCGCGCGAGGGAGTGCCCGACGGGCGAGCGAGCGGAGGCCCGGCGAACAAACCCCGCAGCGCCGACGTCGTCCTCATTATTGTGTTTCCGGGTAACGAGAAAACTTTAGGGCTCGCTGGCGCGCGCGTGGCAGCGATCCAAAATTTTCGAAACTGTAGCCCACCCGCGCGCGCGCGCGCGCCCGGACGTGACACCTACGGGAGACGACGAATTTGCATCGGGAGGGCCGCGCGTGTACGCGCGCACAAAAGCCCCCGACAGGAGAAAATGCGCCGGCGAACTCAAGTTTTCTCGGCTGCCGGGGAATTCGGCTCCTAATGAGATGCGCGCGGCCCATTGCCCCGTGTGCGGCGGCCCAAGCGAACCGTGAAAGATAATGAGGAGGAGTCGGCGGCCAAAAGCGAAAAAGCGCAACGAGAGCAATCTGCGAGTAAAGACGCGCGTGAGTACCGGGCGCGGGCTCTTTTTACCCGGAGGGCAATTACTCTCTTCCTCGCTTTAGCGCTACTGAAGGAAGAGGGGTATTAGTTTACCGGGACTTTCTTGGTACTCTGATTTTAAACTTGGAACAAGAACTTATCTTTTAAACGCAACGAGGGGCAAATTAAAAAGATCGATGGCACCGATTAAATGGAGAAATGCTCATTCCTTTTGTCTGCAACATTTCGTTAAAGCATTTCCATTAGGGACGCTGCCTTTTCTTTTCCTTTAAATTCAATTCCTTCGAGAAATTTTTCAAAAAATTAAGTCGGGACCCTTTGTTCCCCGTTCCGCTGAGGCTTGCCCTCCGCGACAACAACGACCTTTCATTAATGCCACGAAGGTGGGCGAGAAGCGCCTTAAAGTCAAGTATGAAATAAACGCCTTGCGGGACAATTTGCGAGCCTCGGCGGCGCCGTCGCGTCATCGCCGCGAGAGTAAGCCTCTCTCGGATTTCGGCGCGGGAGCTTGAAAGAGCTCCGTCGAGCGGAAATCGTAGCCGGGCTTCTGCTACCTCTCGCGGTCTCTCTTTTTTCTCGGCGCGCAGGTTGCCGCGAGACAAAGACGCCGTGTCTCGCGAGATTTCGAGAAAACGGAGAAGGCGCGCCGCGGCATCCGCCGAAGGAAGCGAGCGCCGGCAAAGGGAAAGTCGGAGGAAGAAAGAGGCGAGCGAGCTCGGGGAGAAAAAATGTGCGAAGGTGCTCGGGAAATTCTCGGTTTCCTCGTAACCTCGAAATCCGCCGAGGAAAAAAGGAAAAGCGGCGCGAGGCGGGACGGGCGAAAGAGTCAACCCCACGGAGTGGAAGTTTGCAATGAATAATTGAGCCCTCGGGTCTACGCGCCAAGACAAACTGAGGCTGTCGGCGCAGCCATCGAGTAGTCTTACGACTTTAGTCGGTTTTATACTCCGGCGCCTATCCCCTTTTTTTCGTCTGGACGAAGTTGAATTTTATTTCTCCGCTAATTACGTAAATTAAGTGTTTGCTTTAAGATTCAATTACTGTGCCATTTAATTCTATAAGAAATAAAATATTTGAATAAGTGCAAATTCTTTAAAAAAAACTTTATTATTAAGTAGAATAGAATTAGATTGTAAAAAATTTTGAACATTTTAAGTAGTAACAGTCGACTCGTGTAAGACCGTAAAAAATGTCCACCGTAATTCACTGAATAAACGGAGTAAATCTTCGGGGAGCATTAAAAGCAAATCGAATTGCGAGATACGCCCTCGTATTGGCGAGGAAGCGCAATGGAAAATAGCCGGTCAAGCGGATGCGTTGCTCCAAAACGGCATGTAAACTTATTTATTGTGCCGTAAGCTTGCTTCGACTACCTTGCAAGATGACTCGAAATTCCAGGCGACGTGACCGGGAAAAGAGCTGCAAAAAGAGGCTGATAAAAAAGGAGCGGGAGAGAGAGAGAGAGAGAGAGAGTACAGTGGGCCGCGAATGCAGGGGTAAAACGAACACTTTTCATCCTACGACAGGGAGCGAAGCGCGGAAAGTACCACTGGACTTGGGCCAGGTCCGCCTACTTGTCCCGTCGAATTCAAGATTATTTGGGACATTTCACGTAGGCGCACATACACGCCTCGCGCTGGGAGTCGGGCGCAAGGACCGGCTCTTGGGGATGCCCGCCGCTTACTTCCGAATTCTCGGGATATTTCGCGCAAAAGAGGGTGGGGAAGGAAAAAAGGAGAGCGAGAATAGAAGTCGCGACCGGAATGATTTAGGTAGAGCTGCCACGAAAGAAAACTCGGGAGGACCCTCGGCGCGTGAAGGTTTTTTTTTCGTTTATTCCAGAGCACGAGACGCACGGTGACATTAAATTCACTTCTGTTTGCTCGCTTCTCTTTTTTCGGCGCGCCTTTAGTCGGACGCAACAAGCTTAGGAGAAACACGCGCTGCTCCTTATTTTATTTCCCGCTGGAGACGCAATTTGAGACTTTAATGTAACGTCTGAAATTTCACATTAATATCACTGAAATTTAATTTAAATTGCGAATTATAATGGATATTGGAATTGAGCACCGAGCATAAATGGATTTTACGTTATTATTTATAGATTATCGATAGTGTATTTCACTGTCAACCTTCCATTTAGAGCACTCGATATTATCGATAAAGAAAATCCCCTCCCGATGAAGACGGGGCTTCCTCTTTATCTTGCAAAGCGTCAAATCCAATATTACTTAAGTGCCGGATAACTCGAGGCCGATTGGAAAATTATCACCGCATTAAGTCCCATTTTAATATTCTCAAATCTTCCCTCGCAACTTGCCGTTACAAAATTACTAAGGACATTAAAAAGAAATCCCTCGAAACGACGTCGACGACGCACTGCGTTGACAATGAAAACTAATGACGCGAATGAAAAGACCAATAAACGAGCGTAAATTATTAAAGGGAGGCGAGTGGCAAGCTGAAAGAAACTCGGCTACTCGAAAGGGCCGCCACATCGTGAAAAGAATCTCGGTCTTTTTCGCTAAAGACGCGGTGGAAAATAGCGCGCTTTCTCTCTGTCGCCGGGGCGCGCCTCCCGCGGTGCAATTGCATTTACAGCGAGGGAATTTTCCGCGCGCCCGCTGAAAGTAAAAAGAGCCCGCGCGTCCCAATAAACCGGGAGAGAGAGGGAGAGGAGAGTAAAATATGCGCGAGCCGGGATATTATGACGTTGCAGCGCACGCGGCGCGCAGCCGGCGCGCGTCATTGCTAAACGCGATTACCGTAAGTCCCTCGCCGCTGTCGCGGCAGCGGAAGCACTTAACGTCGCTCTCTATATCTTTCTCTGCCCTCTCTCTCTTTCTTTCCTCGGCCCGGCTCCTGCAGCTCCTTTTTCATCTTTTTCCCGCTATCTCTCGGGCTCGCCGTGGGTATTGCGCGATCGGAGCGCCGCGCGAATCCCCCTTGAAATCTCCTCTGTGCATTAAATAGAGCGGGAAATTGCGCCCGGTGCGAGCGCCGGCGAAGCTCCTCGAGTCTAACTGCTCCAGCTGTATTTAATACAACGCGAAAAGGGGACTATTTCAAAATAAAAATTTCTTTTATTGAACTTCCGTTTTTAACAAGTTGACAACCAGGATACTCATGATGGCGACTCGTAGGCAACAACTGATTTATTAAAAAGTCTTGAGTCATTCTTGAACATCTGTACATTTTAGCACGTTATTATTTAATTTAAAAATTAATGACTAACAAAAAAAACCTTTTTATTTACAAATGATTTCAACTAAACTTTTATTATAAGATTTGGCATTAATAATTGCATGTCGCTTTTCCGCTGCAGTTAATGAAAAGTAAACATGAATCGAATGAGTCCTCTGCACTGTAATAATCGAATAACCGGTTGCTGTTTGTATCATTCTTATGCTACACGTAGTCTTTATCGTTTTAAATGTTTGCTTTCCAAATGGAGCTTCCATTAAACGAGATTATAGAAACATTGTGCACCTTATGCATTAAATCTCACTGCGTAATTCTGGTTCACATAAAATGATAATGATTATCAAAAATATATAAAATTTCATACAAATTTCGTCCGAATTTACGTTCTTCCTTTGTATACCACACTGCTGATTTCAGAATCACAATTTTAAAGCTTTTAGTGATTTAATTTGGAAAAGTCGCATATTGCGCTTATGAAATTATGAAGCGATTAAAAAGTGATTGAAAAGTCGGTTATTGAAAGGGACTGTAGCCTGCACGGAATGAATAACCCCTCGGGTCGAAGACTCATAAAGTCAGCGTTGCATTTGTGCCGCGGTAACATCAGAGAAAATTTGAGACGATTTTGAGAGCTATGCTTCCTGCCTCTTCGGGTTGCTCTCAAGGCCGCTAGCTTGCTTGCCGCGGAGAGGAATGGCGCGGCGACTTCGCTGTAACCCCTCCGCAGCGCTCGTGCTCGTGTACGAACGAATTTATGTCCCATAAATTCGATCTTCCACCTTTATATCGCGCGAGCCTAAACACCTTTCGCTAGCCGCGACGTGCACGAACACGCGCGACGTTGACTTGCGAGTTTCCATCGATTTAAAAATATATTTTGCAATAATTCTCCGAGCCTGAGTTTCTGAAAGGCGGGTGGTAGGTTCAAAGAGAAATTCAAGGATTTCGTTATTGCTCGTAAACATTGTATTGAAAGGAATTGAAAATTTACAAGGAAAATAAAATATGGGACTGCAAGGTTTTTTCTAATTATTTCTTGTACAGGTTTACCTTAGCGTTAAACTATTGGCGCGCAAAATAGGAAAGAACTTGGAAATTTATTGCGGACTAATAATCTGCATCAAAAGAAGTTCGCAGAAATTCTAAACGAAAATAATCTGTCTGAGAAATATCTTCTGCAATGCCTGATCCTTCAAGATACAGATAGAACTGTGGATTTATGAGTATTTGTTGACCTATTTTCGCCAACTCGTCTGTTATGGCCATTTTCTCCGATTGGAACCGGACAGTGGCGGCGGCCTCGGGAAAGGTCCGTTTTTGTTTGGCATCCCCGAGGGTTTTTCCCTGAAAACCGGAAGATGAGGACTCGATAATGAGAATGTTGGTCTTAAATATTTTTCTTCTGCATTTCTTTTCTTTTTTTTTCGAAGCCGCAGACTTCTAATTAGAGAAACGAGAGCAACAGCAATTTCAGAGGTCGAGGCGATCGCGGCAAAAATTAGTTTTCTTTCGCTGAAACATTTAATTGACGATTTCTGGAGAAAGCCCTTTTTATTTACAACAGAATTTTTAAATAAAATCTCAAGTTCTCGAGTAATCAAGGTCTGCTCTCAACGTCAGAGACAAATACTGTCTCCGCATTTCCTAAAGCGTCTTTTGCCGACGATAAAAAGCGCCGCAGAACAACAAAGCAAACAACACCAGAGGCGAATGCAATTCGTTTGAAAGAAAAGCCGCGCTTTCGCATAAGCTGTCCCGTGGTCAAAACGATCCGGCGCCAGGAAAGTTTCCTCCGAGACCGCGGACGTCTCTCTTGCCCTCCCCCCGGTCCGCGCTCCGCAAAGGGACACACAAACTTTTAAGACTTCAAGATTCATCGAAGACGCGCGCGAAAGTGAAAAGACAAAAGCGGCGGCGACGACGGTAGATTAACGCGAGAGCACTCATCAGACTAGAAGGGAAAACTTGTCCGCGGCCCCGCGGACAGAAACAGACCGAGAGAAAGAGATGGGGGACAAAAAGAAGAAGGGCAGCGAGCCGGCGACGCGCGCCCAGCAAGAAATATAATGAGATACTGAAAAAGGATGGGAGAGCGCAAAACAAGCGGCGAGAAAGTGAGAGGGAGAGTTTGAAATGAAGAGAGAATGCCGGGGGTATGAGATGGGCTGGAATCACAAACAAATGGATAACGTGGAAACGGGCGAAGGGGGAGGCGGGGCGGAGGCAGGAACAAGTCTTCGTTTTCCGAGTTCCGGCGCATTACGGATAATTAGATTGGATTCCGTTCGTCGGCCCGCGCGCGGCGACGATTCGCGCCGCTGCAAAATAATCTCGTCGACGGGCTGCCGCTGCCGCGCCGTTCGTGAGAATGAGCGACGTGTCCGAATTCTGCCACTCGCTTTCTCGCCTCGTCCCGTCCTTATTGCTGCATCCAGCGCTGCAGCTTATTTTTCTCGCCTGCGCCTCTATCTTTTTACTAAATTGTTTTCCACTATCTTGCTGGATGGCGTCTGTCAAAATTTTAATGCCGCTTTTTATTTTACGGGCGAGCAATTTTTTAAACATTAAACTCTTGAATTTCCCTTATCAAGCTCATTTTCAGGGTATTGTTAAGGATTCGATTAAAAAATTAATTTTATTATTTGCAGCATTTTAATGTAATTGAATACTACTTCAATAATCACTGGGTTAAAAATATTTTTCAGGCGCGGCTTTTGACGTTTAGTCACTCTCCCCTTCAGTTTTGCTACGCTAATTTTTGCCCTACCTTCCTCTCGTTCGCCCTTCGTTCCTGCCGCTTTCGGAATCGCTTTCCGCTGTTCGTTTCACGGCTCAAGTTTTATTCAAGCGGCCCGCGTACCGCAGGTGAAAGGAGAGAGGGGAGAAAAAGGGGGGCAATAGGAAAGAGAAATGAAAGAGGAAGAGAGAAAGGGGCTCGGCTAGCGAGTCGACGTCACGCGTGAAATACTTGTTTTATTGCTTTTGGACGGACAGACGGGCGGAGCGACGGACAGGCAAAAATGGCGAGAGAGGCACCAGCAACTTGTGTAATAGGTAATTAGTTAATTTACTCGTAATCAAGGTAATTGTGGATTTAACCTTAGTTTCGCCGCTCTCGCTCCCATTCCCCTGCCCCCCTGCGTAATTGACTCGGCCGGTACGAAGTTTTGTTTTCGCATTTCCGCTCGGGATGAAAAATGCATTTTTAACGGCACGTATAAAAGCGCTCAGTCTGTCGAAGTCAAGTAAATTAAAGAGCCTTTGAAAGTGTCACGCTCGAAATCCGGGATATCGCGGTAATGAATTAAGCGTCTCCTGTGTACACGCGATATTATAGAGGACAGTATTGATGTTTCGCGCCGTTCGAAGTCAACTCGGTTATTGCGCACTCCTCTTCGCCCTAATATTTCTTTAACGAACAATTAATTCATTTTATAACATTTCAATGGCCAAAGACAATGGCGCTAATCTAACAAAAGTATAAATAAAATCGCGCAAGCTCTTTCAGCAAGAAACGAACAAAAAAAATCGGCGTCAACGGCACGCGTACGTCTAAAAATCACAAACGTTCGGATTGCGATTTCTCAGGTGCAGGGGCATCGATTTGCCACAGTCCATCACACCGGAGTCTCGCGCACTCGCGCATTTATTTAATTAGCGTCCGGCGCGCATCTATGGCTGTTTTTATTCATTATACGCTCGGGCGCGTTCAATCAACCCAATAACGCTCGCGCGCCCGGCGCGTCCGCGACTTTTCGGCGGCGCTCGTACCTCGCCGCGGCTTCTATAATTCAGGGCACTGATTAAAACTCGCAGCGAAACCGCGCGTACATATTGATACAGACGCGTTTAATCATTACCGGCGAAATCGCCGAAAACGGCCGGTCGTACGCTACGGCGACCATCAATCCGAACGCATCGCTTGTAATTTCCGGTCCTGCGGCCTGGAAAATAGCCTCGCAACCCGTTCATCTCCCTACCCTTATTTTCGCGATGCAATAACAATGGAGATGAGGGCGACCGAGCAAAAGGGACACAGCCGAGTGGGGAGCGGACGTCATTCGCGCTCGGTGATTCATAACGGAGGTGTGCCGATTTTTTTCCCCAGAATCGCCAAATACATAAAACCGCGCGATTGCGCTGCGAGCGGAAAAATCGAATTTTACTGCCAAGTGATATACGATTAGCTATAAACGCTCCTGTACAAAGGACACTTTGCGATACGCACGAAAAAAAGTACACAGCGAACAGTAAAACGAAATGCGCATTGAGACACAGAGCATACGAAACTTTATTTATTAACAAATAAAATCATCGCGTAAGTTGCACCGGCTGACTTTGCACCGTCCGTTAAAAACAATGCCAGCGCAAACAGTCGCTTAGAAACGTAAAATCTGCGGTGCATTCCGCGGCGGACCGGTAATAAATTGTTTATAGCAGCGCGGACCATCGCTCATTTCGCGCAACAACAAGCAGCCGCACTTCGCCCGGAAAGTTAGTTAGGCTCTCCGCGCGAGCCGTCGCCTCCTTCCGTGCATCCCCGGCGCGCGGCCTCGTATAAATCGCACCCGAGCCGCTGGAGACGCGTTCGCGGCATGATTTGTCGGCGGCGCGTCGCGAGCGGCACAATGCGCCTCGCGCGGGGGGAGATAGCGGATCGCGGGGGATCGCGGTTACACGCGCCGTCGCCGGGGTTCGGTCCGAAATAATATTAATGAGACAAACGAAAGGCGACGCGTAGGCGGGTAATAACCGTCCTTAGTGAGCGGCGCGGAGGTGTTGCTCGCGCGCACTAACACAGACGAGCTACGCGGCGAGCGTCAAGCGCCGCGACACTTCGTTGCGTGCATTCTACTTTCTGATATGAGCTAATGGATCGTTGTATCAAACAGCGAATCAGCAGGAATTTGCTCACTATCGGACTTAAAGTAAAAGTTTATTTTTAAGGGATAGGTTTTTTTAAATGTCAACGAAATTTGCTTTTTTACTTTTTTTTATACTTTGCAAAATTGAGTTTACAAGTCTAATGTGCGGCGAAGGACTTATTTGAATACAAGATTCGATTACGTCCTTCGGTATAAATTTTGATTGCGACCGGAAATCAGATAGTCACGTTTTTTTATTGCTGGAAAATAAAGTAATCGAGACATGCAAATGATGCGCCGAATCGGTCAATTCCTTAAAAAAAGGATAGAAAAAGCGTGATCGAATTACCCGGGCTCTTAACTGAAAAAAGCGCCTCGTTCCCGATGAAAATGTATTCCCTGTGGTACGTCATCACGCGACGAGCGATGCAGTTACCTTCGCGTGCTGGGAGTATCTAGTTCTTACGCCGCGGCTTCGATCCCTCATTTCTATACTAACTGTCGAATGACTGCCGAGCAATAAGTTTATTTACGATGGGGAAGGTGATTCGATATTGCACATAAACTCACCTTCTCATCACCTGGAGTTAGTGTGACATTTTACTGCACCTGACTGACTCGCGAGTGTAGGTGCAGGTATGCAAGTGCGTTAACTATTTACATAGAAAGTCAAGTAGTACGTGCATATACTAAATGAACTTTTGAATTGAGTACTTCAAATATTTTTTTAAATGAAAATGTAATTTAAAAAAAATATAAATAATTGACGTTAGAATAAAATTTAGAAAAAATACATTTAAATGAGATGCGGTCTTTTGCAAGGCAATGAACTAAACGAGTGGCGCGTTAATGGGAAAAGAAGAGCAGCGGCTTTCACGTGGATCAGACTTAAGTGTCTTTCAAGAGTACGCTCTTAGTGAAATTAAGGGTGAGAGGTGGGACCATCGGCGAAAATCTCACGGTCGAATTTTTATAGCATTCGATCAATGTTGAAATATCGTTAAAAGCCGCGATGGGAAAATAAGAATGTAAAAAGTTTAGTGGGTTTAAGTACGCGCCCAGCCGCAGCTTTCATCGTGCATTCGGGCAGGTAATATTTCAGACTGAAAATAGAAGACAAGTGGGCGAAAACACGAAAGCTACCTCTCTTTCCTCCTGTAACTCGGTCTATTCTGTATAGAGCTTTACGTGTACGTAGACCGAGAACCGAATTTTAGACTACCAAAGGAAGGTGATTAACTATGCTGTGGCACGCGCACGTACTTTATCTCGAAAATATTTTATAAAAATGATCGCCAATCCAAAAGCCGCGAGAATGTCCCACTTAAGGGATTCAGCGAGATAAACGGGAGCGAGTGAAAAAGGCAAGGCGAGAGAACAGTTTGCGGGCGGGGGTGATTTCGAGTCACGTCGATGAGGTCGCGGCACCGAAATTCCCGATAAACGCAGGCATCCCACGGCGAAGTCGACAAATTGAATGCCTCGGGGGGGAGGAGCGGCTTTGGGGCGCCGAAACGAGGCGCCTCCAAAGGGCTGAAGGGAAGAAGGCGGTCGTCGGGGGCTGCAGAAATGTGCACGAACTCGCTGTACAAGCTCGCGGATATAAAACAGAGGCACGTTCGCCCAGCTGGATTCCGCAATCCGGAATACTCGGGGGCGCAGGCGGCCATACATATTCATGCAGCCCGCGTCGATAATTTAGCGATCATGCAACGTGGCCGAGCGAAGAACTCGCTTTACGTGTAAAATTCGAAATCGCGAATAATCTTCTTCTTCCACGGTCTGCATTTTACGAAGACTTTCGATCGATTTTAAGCGCTTCATTGAAATAATATTCAACGCGATTGACGTAACTTGCGATTAAGCAAAAGATTTATTTTTCGACGCTATCTTTCTACATTTCATTATTATTATCTTGTCTCACGTTACTCTTAGATACTTACATCCTACACGTATACACCGGCAATACAGATTTATTCTCCGAAAGTCTTTATGTTAACGACATACCTCAGATTTACAACTGGTAATTCAATATTGAATAGCCGTATTTATTTATTTGTATCTTATAATGACTATCACCATGACAGAAATGAATTTTCTTAAACGTTGGCGTTTAACATCGGATTAAAGTCATCGAAATAAAGTGCGAGTATCGAAACGGCAATCTTGCTTCATCTCCCGCCAAGTCCAGCATATTTTCATACGAGCTAGCGCTGTACACCGGTTGCGCGGGCGCGGCCATAAACTGTCGGCTGCAGACCGCGCGAAAGACGCAGGGCGCGAGACAAAGAGCAGCGCGCGACTCCCGCATTGGAAGTCGCGGTACAGGATGGAGCCGCGGATGTGCGCGGACGCGACGGAGGAAGCGAGAGAAGAGGCGCGAAAGCGATGTAACGGAAGTAAGTGTGCAGCGGGCGCTCCGAACGAAAGCCGATAGAGGATTTAGGGCATAAAAGGCTCTTCCGGTCGGTTAATGTTCCCGAAGTAACGAGATTTTTATACGATCTCGGGAGAGGAATTCGAGAATTCTCAGCGTTCTCTCTCTCACTCTTTATCTCCCGCTCTCGCTCTGTCTCTCTTTCTCTGGCCTGACTAGCGAGGAGATAAAATTTAGCTACTATCTGAAATCGACGGCGATTTTCCTTCGCGCTGGCCGCCTTTTTGCCCGTTCCGAATGAACGCGAGCGCTTTATTTAGTCAGCCGCGCTTAATGCGCTGCGTTACGCTTTGTCGATTTTCGCTCGGCGGATGGATCGTTACTGCGAAATAACTCCTCTGAGAAATTGTGAAAATCCTCATCTGTACTGTGCAATTTATTTAACGTTTCTTGAAATTTAAGACTACTGAGTGCTCTATTAATAATCTAGACTATTTTTAAAAGCCTAATTATTCACTGAATTTTTTTAATAACCATTTTGTTTTATAAAAAATTAAAAATAAGTTTTGCGATAATTTATTTCCAGCGAGTGTTTTGAATGTGTTGAGGAATAATACCTTCATAAAAAGCAAATAGAATAAGACTCGGCTGCAGCTAAAAGCTCAAAATACAACGGAGCTTTCCTATTCCTTTTCCGCAAAGTAATCTTTCTTCGCAAAACAATCGCCCAAAGGCGCCGTTCAACGCACAACTTCTAGTACGTACATACAAAAATGTTATTACTTGCAAAGATTACCTCCTGCAGGAAATAATGAAGTTCGGAAGAAATAAAGAAAACAGCGAAGACAAAAAGTGAAGCGCGGAGATCGACAAAGGCTTTTCCAATAAGCTGTTCTTCTCCGGAGAGAATGAAAGGCGAAGCGGAGGCAAGAAGAGGAATGAGCGACTGAAACTATTTGCCAGCGTAACCGAGGAGGCAATTTTTGCTTTATACGGCCCGGCCCCAGACTATTAACACGGATCAAGAAGCCGGGAGCGAGCGAGCCCTTAGAGTGTCGTAACTGTTACCCGAGAAAGCGGAGGCTACGGCCCGATTCCCGGGTCATGGGTCAGTCCTCCCCGCGCCGCAGTCCGTTCTTTCTCCGGTGGTTCGCCACCCGCCGCGCGTGAGGGGCTTGCGCGAAACTGGTTTTCCCGCGAGCCGGAGTCTGGTTACTGGGCGGCGGCGGGCGGGCGTGCGCGATTTGCTCTGTTGTTTAGGTGCGGGAGGATGTACTCCGCAATTTAAAGCTTTGTTCTTTTAAAGAAACTTTTAAAGTACTGTTCCTAATCAATTTTTATGACTTTGTTATCACATTTTATTTGTGATTGTGATATTAAATACTGATAATTATAAAATTTTAATTGACAGTGTTTGAAAAGGGCAAAAAATTGCGATGAATTTAAAACACCGTAGTTTCTATAGAAAATCTCTGAAATGTTTAAAGGAAGTCACCGAATATTCTTAGGGATTTTTCTTAAAAATTTTCAATGTGGTTAACCGCTTCACTGTTACTTTGTTTCACATTTTTTACGGTGAACTTCTTGTAAATTTTACTAGAAAATTCTCTTGGAGTACAGGATTTCTTTGACGTAAAATAAGCATATTTATACATTTTATACGTTTATTTAAATTTAACATTTGATCTAAAAGCATATGAAATAATGACAAAAACAAATATTTATTCTTTCAAAATCGAATAAATATTCCCAATTAATGTATTTTTATTATTTAAAGTAGCTCGAAGGGATTCAGTAATTCCATGCCAATAAATTAACGAAAAAGTTGAAAAAGACAGAGCACACAAAGGCCACGCGAAAAGCAAAACAAGTGTCCGCAATAAATGCGCGCGCGTTTAGTTTTTAATGAAGGCGAGAACGCAAATTATACGTTTCCAGGTGTCGTTTAAAATAAATTTAATGATTCCACTGACACTCGCAATTTGAAATGAGATGCGAATAAAGATTGGTAGCTAACGCGATCCAGCGACTGACGGAAATTTACGGAATCACGCGTTCACAATTATGCGCGAAGCCGCGTGCAGAAGCGCAGGCGGGCAAGAGAGAGCGAGAGAGAAAGTCAGAGAGAAAAAAAGAGATAAAACAGCAAAAAGTAGCGTCGAGGCATAATAATGGCTATAATTGTTGCGAAAACGTGAGACGAATATCCGCCGCGGAATGCGCCGCGAAAGGGGCACGTTAAGGCGGTGCCCGCAAGACCGCAGCGGCTTTAATGCAAGGAGAGTTTATTCTTAAGTTCGTCCCTCTCTTTCTCTCTTACTTCGGCGCTGCCTTGGTGCGCGCACGCCTCAGCCCGCGGGATTCGCTCATTAGCGCCTTTATTAAGATTTGATTCGTTTCGGCGGCTAAAGTACGAGCCCCGACGAAGAGTGCGCGCGGATGTACATTTCAGAATTTAATTCTTCGGTTTTTCAACCTCTAACGGTGTCGTTATTAGGCTGATGATTAATATTTCAGATTGTGGTTTCGAAATTATTGGATTGCCGTTTATGCGCATTTCTCATTACGTGGAAAAGTTAATTAAGTTTAAATGTAATTGAAGATTCACACCTGGCTGTGTTGCGGTTAACAACTTCGAATCGTAATATTGAGCTCTATTATAGATATTTTACTTGTAATGATTTTGCGTGATCGCCCTTCGTAAGGCCGGGCGCGATATGCGGGCCGGAGCAGTTTATGTCACAGTCTTTAAATTTTATGGAAGCCCATTTCGCACCGACCGGACAGCGTCGTTTATTGTCCGAAATACAGTGGAAGGCAATAAAGGCTACAGCATTCCCGGTGGCAGATAACGCGGCGATCCTCCTCCGTCTTTCCCAGGCCGCGGTTGCGGCCAACGGCGGCCTCGGTGGCGTCGGGCGGCGCCGTTGACCGCGCTTTCATTGATTGCGCAGCGCTCTCCACGAAAAGGCTCTAAACCTGAGGATCGCCGCATCAAGATTCTCCTCTATAGAGCCGATTGTTGTTTCGCCGCTTCCTAAATCAAACCTTCCTTCACTGCCTTTCATTCGCATGCCTTTTTATGAACAACTATATCTGCGCGGTCACCTCGTAAATTGCATCCAATTTCAGTCGGAGATAAGAGATGCATTCGAGACATTTTGCAAATTTGCAAAATTTTTCAATCGCGCAGATGTAAGCTGTTTTTAAGAAAATAAATAATCTGAATACGAAAAAGTAAACATTCATATTTATAAAGAGTGATTAGTTTCTTATTTCAAGTAAAATACGATTTTTAAAGTTGAATACGTTAAACTTTCCTCAATAAAGTACGAGTAGTCACTTTTTCTAAATAAAAAAACCAATATACTTGCGATAACAAGCAGAAGAAATTTCACGTTAAGTATGTGTATTTGCATTAATTTCATTTATTATTCAACTTTACTTAGAGGCGATTGAGAGGTCTTGCAAAGTACCATAAATTAAAAGAGCACAATAAATACCGGCTGATTGAAAGACAAGGCATCATAAATTTACCAGTGAATAACTCATCGCAGTTTTTCTTCTCGACATAAATCTTCGCGCGGTATTGACGAATGCAGCTGCTTTGATCGACGCGTCGATCGGTAAAAATATAAGAACCACGAGTTCGTCGGCGAGCGAAAAAAGTTGCCTGAGCGAAAGATCAAAAGGGGAGCGAGGAGTGCGTGGAACGCAAAACGCATCGGGCCGTGGTAGCCGCGCGATTCAATCTCGGCGGGTAGTTTTTCCCCGCTCACGCAGCCGAGCAAACAAACGTGGCGCTCTCGGCGAGCGACAGCGCAGGGGGAGTCAGGCGTGTGACAGGAGCCAAGTGTCGGTGAGCGGGACCGGGGGAGGACGGAAGACAAAGTAGCGCCACGTCGAAGGGAGGGAGAGAGAGAAAGAGAGAGAGGGACTCCGCGCGCGAAGTCGGCGGAGGAGGCGAGATTCCAGTCACGGAGAGTCTCCCACAATGCATCGAGGTCGTTCCTGCTGCCGGATGCAGTGCAGGCTTGCCCCTCCATGTGTGTATGTGTGTTCGCGAGGGAAAGAGAGAGAGAGAGAGGGAGAGGGAGAGAAGGGCGTCCCGATCGCGGCTACAATCGTCTTCCTGATTTATACACTGCCACCGACAGTCGCGAGCGAAGAGTGCCTCCATTGTTTAATCGAGTCAGACGAGACTCGCTCTTTCTCTCTCGCGCTTTATCTCTTTCGCTATCTTGCTGTGCATGTCTCCTCCCTCCCTCGTGGTCTCCGCGCGCCATCAATTTTACAGGTTCGCTCGGAATAAGAGGGATGGGGAGAGAAAAACCAAGGGGAAATCGATGATTAATAAAACGAGTGGCGGGCTCGTGGATGCGAGAACACTCCCGGGGAACGGCTTTTACTTGACGAGCGAAAGAGCCTCGAGAGTTTGATGAATTTTTCAATGGCCGTCGGAATGCGATAAATAAGAGCAGAGCTCGCGAAAACTGCGCGCGCTCCTTTTTGTTTCGCATTCAAATGCCGCGGACGACCAGTGCTTAACTTGCTGAAGACTCGTGAAAAGCTCCGGACTACGTGACAACTTGATTTTCAGCAGGCGGCGAATTCACTTCTTCGCGCGAATTTTTTAAATTGAGTAGCCGGGGGGGGGGCGAAATAATGATAGACTCTATCTAGCAATTTGGACCTTCAGCTTTAAAGAAAATCCATCGAAGAGACGTATCCGGTCGGTACGCAGAAAGAAAGAAACCGGCCGGCGGAAGTAACCATCCTCTATTTCGTCCCGCGACGGTGAAAGCACGCGGAAGCTGCGCGCACCGGGCGAACGGTAAAACTTCCTTTCCTCCCCTCCTCTTTCCTTCCTCTCTTCTGCGGGAGAAAGGAGGCTCGAATGCGCGAGGTTGCTTCTCGCCTCGTTTTTGTTCGCGGTATTTTCGGAATGCCGAGCGAACAGGTATTCCTCCGCTCTCTCGCTCTCCCTGCGGCTCTCCCTTCCCTGAGGTCTCTCTTATCGACGGGAGAGCGGAGGTCGGGATGTGTCTTTCGATACTCTTTTGCCTTCCCCCCTTTTTTTTATTAATTCTCGGTACGCGAGGGGGCAGAACATTGAATGCAAATTCAATGCACACGCTCGAATCTTGATCGGGGAGGAATGAAAAATTCCCGTCGAACGCGGAGGTTTGCCGAGCTTTCCAAGGAGAAGGGAGATTGGTATGACATCGGTGTATTCCGCGAGCAGAAATACCTCGTTAATTGTTACAATCTGTGGGAGAAATTTTTTGCACTCTTACAGGGATAAGGTAACGCAGCCACGCCAATTACAAACTACATTCTTCGTGTTTAAACTTACGTTTTAAGAAAAACTTCGAAATCAATTTATCCCCATAAAATGTTCGACAATTAAAAGGAGCGCGGAAAATCTAAGGGATTTAATTAAAATACATCAAAGTAATCCGCGGAGTCTAAAAGATGCTGCAAGAGAGTGCCCTATCGAAATCCTCGTCCCGCAGAGTTTCGCCTTAACTTTTTCGCAAATCGAAGCATTAATTCGAATCAAGCCCAAAGTAACGGAAAACCGATAGACTTTATCCTTGCAAAGTTCGGCAAATGGAAAAGCATTAGTCGATAAAAAGGGTGCACACGGACAGGCGCTGCGGAGCCTCGGTTCCATCCGGTGGACGAGCGGTCTAGAGCCCGGGAGGTGGGACGAGGCGAAGAGCCGTCCGAGAATTAGGATTAGTCGGTGGTGTTTTTCTCGGCCGAGGGCCGGCGCAAAGTTCGCGCACTGGGTTCGCGCGATAAATCTGCGAACGCCCCGGCGCGGTCCCCGAACCCGCCGAGCGGCGCATTCCGCGACGACGCGGAGGAATGGCTCGCCCCGTCGCCGTCCGCCCTATAGACCTGTTGCGGTGAAAGCGAGACGACGGAAGCTACGTATCGCGCGGAGGGGGAGCTGTCGCGAGAGCGCCGCTCCCCCGGATCGCCCAGAATGTACTTACGACTTCCCCGGCGCGCACTCGTGTTTATAACGCTGGCGCGGACGCTCCGCCACCCCCGCGACGAAGCACCGCCAAGCGAGTAATAAGGAGCTTTCATTTTTCTTCTTTTGACAAGTGATAATTACTTGATCGATGCAGGGCCTCGTTAATCGATTGGGGGTTCGGCTTCTTTTGTGCAGGGAATCCGGTCTTACCGCACCTATCTTTTTCTACTTTAGCCCTAATCTTCAAGCTACTAAAGTAAAAGTTTGAGGATCAATCAATCACTAGAACGCCTTAGCTTCAATTAAATATCGATAATAAAAATTTGAAAACACTTATAAAATTAAACAAAAAATATAAAATTATTTCAAATATACTTGTATTCATCCTGAAACGCGTGCACCTTTTAATACATTTTAAAAATTTCTAACACGATTTAAGATTTTGAATTAAAAATAACACATTTTAAATATAAAATTTTATTTTCCTTGATGCATTTCTTGAAGAAGACACTGACGCGCATCGTTTATGGTGAGCGCGCGTGATAAAGCGAGCGCCTGCACGGAAGACAAAGGGGGAACGTGCGTACCGGCGATCCGAGCAGACGCCGCGTGAAAGAGAAAGACGGACAGACGCGGAACAGATAATTACGGCGGTGCGCCCGTTCCTCGCGGCTTCTAAAAATGACCGTCGGACTAAAAAGGGATGTGCGCGCGCGAGCGCCACTCCCGGCGCGCTTAGGAGGAGAGTCATCGAACGCCCGGGCCCGGGGAAGTGCGCGCACTCGCGGAGGGGGAGTACAGGAGGCTCGCTCGCGCGCGGATTGACGAGCGAGATAGCGGATGTGCGCAACGCGCGGGGGAAAGAGCGAGAAGGAGATAAGAGATCGAAGGAGGTGACTGCACCGGCGCTGGGCTAATAAAGATGCCATCGGTGCGCGGCCGCGGGTAATTGCTTTTGGCATCCTGTTTGGCCTTCCGTCCGGGCGCTATTCCCAGCCGCGCGGCGTCGTCGCGATTATGACGATTCGCCGGCCCTCGCCGATCACCCTATTTTCAGGAGTGCGGCGCAACGGTGACGTCGGCATTAGCCGGTCCTTTTACTTTTATTCCGAAAGTCGGTAGTTTAAAATAACTTACGGGACGATTTTGCAACTTCGAAGGCACGCTTTACGCCTCGCTGACGTGTCAGAAATAGCCGCAAGTGCGAATCTTAACGCGTTCGGATGGTTGATTTTATCGTTTAATAAATTTAACAGTTAACTTGAACGCTTTTGCGAAATTTGAATATTTTAATTAGTTTCAATAGTTTTTAAGAAACTACGTTTGTAATAAAATCATCTTGTTGAAGACGTCCTTGCGTGATAAGGAGAATAATATAATAGATAGGTAAAGGTATGATCAAGCTAGCTGCGGAAAGATCCTTACTAATGGTCTGCTGGACAAACACGCCGTGATCGATTCCGCTGGGAAACTTCCCTATTTGCGAGAAATCAGAGAACGATCGCGGTTCTAACGTGAGTAAATTTACAGAATAATTTAATTTTATGCAGTAAAAGCGTTTAAAAAATCAAAGTAAATGCGAGTTTTACAATTCAACTGCCCTTGAAATATTACGTGAAGTATCAGTCCCATCTTTGTCATTTTATGTTTACGACTAAGGCAACAGTAACTTGAAAGTAATAAAAAGATGAAAATAAAAATTTATATACAATTTTTTCAAAACGTACTAAAAACGAAAGAAATGTGAAGACTTTAGCGAAGCGTTATGTCTAAATGGACTACGATGGAAAATATTGTATCCAGTTTACAATAATTATTATCGCAGTGGAACAACGTATTACGTCTTATAAGGCATCATTCAAGTGATACCACAGTTTTCAATAATAATTACAGAAAGTTAATTGAGAATCAACATTTCAAACAGGTACATCCTTCAAGCACATTCGAAATTTAATAAATAATAAAATTTAATTTTCTGCTCAGCAATGCTTATAAAGCAATAAGCGAGGAAAAAAAATTAAAATAGGGCCTTGTACGAAGCAAAGAACGAGGGTGCAAGGGATAACAGTTAGGACACGAAGGTGCCATAATAACGTCAGAGCGCAATATAAAGCCAATAAAGCTGAAGCACGTAAAGCGCGGCATGCAGATGTCGCATGTAATGCATAGAAGAATCGGCCGAGCGCGCCGCGAAATCCGATTTCTTTCGTTTTAGCCTCGTTGGCTCAGAGTCCGCCCCGGCGTATAAATGTGTTACACCCCCGGTGAGCGCATGCGATTTCGTGCTCGCGCACCGAAATTCGCGGCGCGCGGATCGCGCCCTCGCAGCCACGACGCGCTCCCGATAAATAATTCATGCGTCAGCGCCGCGCGGCGAATTATCATAATGCCGCCGCGATTTTACCGTTTTTCGAGGGTAACAAGTCAAATCTCTCGGAATCCATTACCTGCAGCTAATATAATTTTTATCTTTTAAATGCCGTCAATTGATTGCTTTAAATGCAATAAGTTTTCGAGTAATATATACACGATGTTTTTACTAGGTACCTGCCGTCCTACAATTAGCGTGATGCAGACATCATATCACGGTGGTAACGACTTGATACAAGATAGCTGCTCGCACGTCGAGGAAGCAAGTGTCTACCGCAGCGAAAGTACCACTCGTCAACCTTTAGCGCGCATCTAAGGCAGCCGCGTAGCTGTGCATCTCCGTAATGACCCTGCTTGTTACGTTTTTTTTTTCCGCGTAGACGAACGGAAAAAAAGTACGAGCTCCGATAGCCCGATGCGCGAACAATAATTTATTGCCGGCGTAGTGCCGCGGCTCGCGTAATTTGTGGTCTCACCCTGACGTCTTTATGGATCGGCGCTTGCGTATACGCGCAGCACGCGTAGTTAACGATGTGCGTAAATGCAGACGAGTTGCTAGTAAGCGCGGCCCGGCGTAAAAATTTTAATGCCGAAAGCCGCTGCTGCTTCGACGCCGAACTGAAGGAATGCTGCCTTGCGACCCACCACCTTCCTTCCTACTCTTTTTTTTTTGCAGCTTACGCGTGCACTCTCATGAATATCACGTCGTATATACATGAGGTCCGGATGCCTACTCCCCCTCTACCCCCGATGCTTTATGTGGATATCGACTGACCTACCGTATTTCGAAAAAAGTCTGTTTTAGTATAAAATACAAAAAGTTTTTCTTGCACTTGATGTTGCCGATAAAACTAAAAAGCATATTTATTTAATCGTAATGATTAAACTACTTTTAAAAGATAAAAATAAAGGCGTTATGTGTAAAAGTTGCGAATAACTGTGATGCGGATTCGTCGTGGACACGTGATAAAGATTGATACGTGATAAATAATTGTCTTATAAAATTAACTTGTATCCATACTTTTTGCCTGGCCTTTTCCTGCATTTCCAGTCTTAAGCAAGTATTATTTACATTTCCTGTAGATTCAAATGATTTTTTAACGAACTCCAGTTTATTAATTTCTTTTTTTTAAATCAAGAGGAAGTTCCACAACCCATTCTCTACTACACTTGCACTAGAATAAGAAAATTTATAATCGGAAAATGAAATTACGCTGACACGAAGGAAGCTCGAGTTGTATTTCTAAAGTAATGGAACGTTATAGCGCATTTCGACGATTCCTACGTTTCATCCCCATCACTCGAACGAGCAGGGAATGTCCGCTCGGGATTCAAAATGAGCGCAGTCACGCGGAATTTGAATCACTGCTCCCTTTGTACCCCGGCTGCCTCGGTACGTATATAGCCGCGTTCTTACGTACCACCGCGAAGCACCTGCGGCCTGAAAATAAGGTTCGCCGCCACCGCCGCCGCTGCGCCAAGTTTGCAGATTCCCCTCTTTCGAGAGCCCCGGCTCAGGATTCTCGGCTCCTCAACAGGTTCTCTTTGGCTTTCTCGTTACCTCCGCGGATAACGATCGAAGCCAACTAGTTTCAACTTTCTAGTGGCCGCGCGCTGCGCGCCGCGCCGTACGTACGATAGTTCTCTTCGAGCGCACTCGACGTTTCCATGACGAATCGAATTAGGCTTCCGCGGAATACCGCGTACGGCGAGAGTAGTGCACCACGTCATCTCATTCGCAAGGATTTCGTTAAAAAATTCTACCTCTTCTAAATGAGTGCACTATTTATTGTTAATTAGATTCAACTTTAGAGGATATATCTGATTTATTTTCTAGGTACTTATATCGTTTATTGTATGAGGAAAGACTTCGATTAATACCCATCACATCGCATCTTTGTTAAAAAGATCTATACACTTTCATGACACTTTTAATAAGAACCGGAAAGAATTGTTTTGATTTACTATCGTTCGATTAATCATTTTGAAATAATGAATCGCAGTAATAAAGCACTCGCGCTACATCACGACAAGAAGTCTGAAAAAGACTTGAAGAGAGACGTCAAAGAGCGATCTCTCCTTCACCTAGACAATGGCAATTACTTTTCTCGGACTCGCCCGATTCTCATCTGCGATCCAGGAGAAGAGGCGGCATTCACGTTCAAGGTAATCAGCGATCGCGCGCCTTCCCGGAGAGATGCTCGCCGGAGACAATCTATTCTCGTCGGGCCGAAGAAATGGTCACGTTCGCGGGACTGCACGCGACGATGCATCGCAGCGCCAGCGCCCGCTTTGACGATAAGACTTCCAGCCAGTTTCACAGAAGCACAAGATGTATATATAAACCTCCTGCGAGCGGCTAAGCGCGGCGTCACCTCGCGAACGGACACTTCGACGTATAAATACCCCGGCGATTTGAGCGCGTCAATTTTTTCCTTCGGTAAGTCCGGGCTGGTAAATTTGTTTCAGGCCTCGTGGAGTCGCGAGCGGATATTTCACTATTTTTATTCTCCGGGTCAGTGGATGTCCCGCTACCAATAGACCGTCTCTATGAATAGAAATCGCGTGCTGCCGGCGGCAGCGGCGCGGGTCACTGCGGTCTCCGCCGGACTCGTCGCGAGCGCTCGGCCCTTCGCTTTTCTCCGACTGCATAACCCGCCAACGTGTTATTTAGCGAATCGATTTTCGATACCTTTCCAAAGGACCGCTTCGTTTTGTTTCGACAATTAAAAATAATTAGGACTCGGCTTTGAGAAGATTATCAGAAATCAATTGAATGAGGATTAACGAAGAGTTGCTTTTATGTTTGTTTTCCGCGAGATAAGATGTGATTTTAACATTTTTTTCGTAACTTCAGCAGTGATCCATTAATTGTTGAAGCTTTTTGTCGCACTTTTTTATAATTTGATTTAATTACAAAAAATTCAGATAATTGAGATAAAAAAACCGATAGCAGAGATACTCAAGAATTCTGTAGTCATGTATAAAATGAAAGTTAAGATAACTATTTATTAATAGAATTAATTATAAATTAATAATTACTATATCAATTATCTTTTATTATTGATTATTTCCAATTCGATAAATCCTAAAATGATATTACATTAATAGCGACAAAAACTATTAGACTAAATGACAGTGCTTCAACATTTAATCAGAAAAGGCAATATAATGTAAAAAATTATATTTTATAATTAATTGCTGACGGCTCATTTTAATTTGCACTGATAGGCGGCGCTCAAATTTTCACGTTCACGTGAAGAAACGCATAAGTCGTCGCGCGCGCAAAAAAGTGAGATCCCGAAGCTACTAGCTGCGAGGAACTCAAGGGTGTACAAGGCTCCATTATGTAATTGCCGAGAATGTAGGGTAAACGTGCATTTGAGTCAATTGACGGGTTCTCGAGTGCATCTGCACGAGAGCGAGCGATGCACGCGCGCATTAGCCGCCGTTCGTCGACGTCGCCGCGGCGCTGCCTCTTGCTGCCTCCGCTCGCGCTACCGCTGCTCCGCGCAACCTTGGCCGCAAGGTTGCACGTCGTACAAATTACCAAGCGGACGATGACAACTGTGACGACGCGCCTGGAAGAAAGAGACGGCGCTTCCTGCCCCGGTACCGAGAGACTTCTTCAAACTACCGCAGCGAGATGCCGGAACAAAATAAATTGCTTTCTCGAACTTTTCCGACGGTATTGCATCTTTTTTAAATCGTCCACGTTCAGTTAAAAGACGCGAAAAATTTTGTAACAGAAATGCAAAGTTTCGTAGCGTTAATTAATTTATTTTCCAACTTTTTTCGATTCATAATTATGTTGTTTGAAATTATTGCAAGAGAATATTTTATACATTCTCTCTCCATAAATTCATTTAGTACCAAAAAAATATGAAGTAATTACTTAATTTTGTTATCTAATGTGTCAAGTAACATAATAAATGCCGTTTCTATTAATTTGAAAATTTCACGTCACTGAACGCTCGAGTCAC
This sequence comes from Eurytoma adleriae, assembly GCA_900480045.1. NCBI lineage: Eukaryota > Metazoa > Arthropoda > Insecta > Hymenoptera > Eurytomidae > Eurytoma > Eurytoma adleriae. Next base: position 26,205 of record UXGC01000500.1, read on the forward strand.
CTTACAAATTGATTTTTCGAGTGAAACAATATTGGTGAAAAATGAAAAGACTTACAACGAGGAAGTCATTTGCGTTTACAATATAAACGTTAAAGCTGACAAGGAAAAATATTTACTCTATCGGGCAAACTCGCGAGATCGTGTAATTTAGCGATACAAGGCAGAGATAAACTGCGCGGAACTCAAGGGCAGCCCCGCGATCGGCGTTAAATCAACGGCGCTTAAAAACGCGCTATCGCCTTTTTAACCAATAATTCTCCCGGAGCACTCTAAGTAACGAGTTCGTCCACATCGCTTTTCCCATTCGACGTACACGAGCCAGCGGCGGCGGCGGCGGCGGCCCCTAATCACTCGCGCGCGGCCGAGCAAACGACCACACGTACAACGTGTTGATCCCCCGATAAATTCTCCCGCGCCCGCCGCTAAAAACCGCACGCGCGCTCGCTCTCACACTCGAAATAGCGAGGTTTGCACTTCATTAGAGGCCCCGAGCGATCATCGCGGCTCGCGAAGACGGCGGCCCTCGGAAACAACGCGCCGCGGAGTCCCGAGAAACCGGATACACTCTCCGTCGTCCGCGCCTGTGTGCGCGCCGGCGCGGCTGCGTGCATTCGTGTGGTAGCGCAGTGCCTCTCGCTCAGTGAGTTTCGCTCTATGCTCGATAATGGGCGCAACGTTGAGTCACGCCGGGACCAATATCGCCGAGCCGCGCTTGAGCGCCTTATAATTTGCCGATTGCGCGAGGATCCGCGAGTCGGTGTGGGATGTTTCAGCGTCGTTTAAGGCGTATCTACCGCGGCTATTATGGGAATGGCTGGAGATTTTTCCGCTGACGGCGATGACGATCATCGCCCGCGTGATGGTACAGTTGAGCGCGGAATACGCCACTCCGATCGACACTTTTATATTGATAATTCCGATAAGCGTAAACTTACGTACTAGGATACTCCAAAATGTGTCGATGTTAATGCAATCTCCTACATTAGCATTTTTATGTTTGCTGATATTGCTAAATAAACTGTGCAGATCAGCGGTTTGCAATACTTATTTTAGAGTACATAACGTAAGATTGCAATAATACTAAATAATTCTATACTTTCTCGAAAGTAAAATAAAAAAACTTCCTAATATATTTAGTCTATAAAAGCGTTCGTCAAGGTGAACGGTATTTCTTTTAAGAGTTAACCCAATTCATTTGGCGGAACTGAGCTGGAGCTTGCAAATTCAGCTGTGCAAATTCCACGCGCGAAGCAGTAAAAAAAGACTTCAAACGAGAAGCGAGCGAGTATCTTTAAAAAAAAAAGGTTCACGCCTGCTGTGACGAAGAAGCGAAGGTAGCACGTGCATCAAAGGAGTTTCGGAACCACTTTCAATTTATAAGACTCGAATGTCAGAGGCTTTGTATGCGCGTCATTCTTTCGCGTCGGCGCGCCTCCTTTGTCACCCCTTACGCGCCCCGACCTTAATCAGTTTTTTAAGCAGACACTTATCACGCCCGAGAAGAAGCCCAGCCGCCGCGCACAAAGTAACGAGGTGGCGCGCGCGCACAGGGGCGCGAAATTTACGTGGAATCGAGCCGGGTCGTAGAGGAGGAGGAGAGATCGGGGCGCTTTCGCGAGATAACGGAATCGATCGCGCGACTCGAGCCGACGACCGGCCGCGCGTCAGGCGGCGCGCTCTTTCCCTCCTTTCAATTTTCGACACGGCTTTTCCAGCCTCAAAGCTAATTACGTTAGCGAATGACTGCGGAGCCCCGGACGCCACGCCTCGACCGCGCGCAGCCCCGCATTATTTCCCGGCCCTCGACCCGGACACAATCTCGCCGCTCTTTCCTCCCGCCTCTCCTCGACCCCCCCGCCTCCCTCGCCTCGCTCGGCGGTGCGCCGTCTTCCACCGGGTTCTCGAGCGCAACTTTGCTTTTCTTCGAGCACGGAATACAAAGCAGCCCCCCACAGCCGCGGCTCCTTACCTTCCCTTTTGGTTGTCGCACGCGGCTCGCACTCGCTCCACGGCGCGCGCCGCCTCCGGCTACCGCGGGACGCGCGTGACTAACCGACTGACAAAATATTTTCGAGAGATTTCATCCTGGATTTTGAGGGTCGGACTATGGGGCCGCCTCGCCGTAGACTACCACTGTAATATCCCTATTGTCCGGCGCGCTGTGATAACCGACACCTTGCGAGAAATTATACTTGAAGAGGCAAAATTTTTATTATTGAAACATTTCACGGTGGTGAGTAAAATTTCGCAATGTTTAATTAAATGAGCCACAATAATAATAAATAAAAGAAATACTAAAGAAAATAAAAAGGCAATCGTGTCTTTACAAAGGGATGATTTCAAAGAAAACCGTCTAGACTGCACAATTTTTAATAACGCGGAAAGAAAATAATCATAAGATATAAATACCTTTAAATATTTATGTATGCAATCTCTTTGAGAAAATACCGTCCCAATTAATTGCAAGTGAATTTGATGAACAAATAATGGAATTTTAGTGCGAGGCAAATTTATCAGTTCTTTCAAACAGTGTGCTTGACCGTTTTTGCCTTTTTCCTACGCAAGACGAGGAGGTGAGGGATTTTAGGCGCCGCTCAGACGAGTTTGTATCGCAAGCTGTCACCGACATTTCGCGGGACGCTCCTATCCAAACTTTCCATCCATCGACGCTCTCGCCTCTCTCGCGGACGCGGCGACGCTTGTAACAATCGCTCCCTCTCCGTCTTGCTCCGGCCACGGATTCAATCGCATTTCAATATTGCCGGGCGGATCGCGCCACCGAGGTGCCCTCCAAGTTTCGAATAACACTGTAACCAGCACTTCTCGTTCTTCCCCGGAATACTATTCATACCACCCATTCAAATAGCGAACTGCTGGGATTGGGAAAAACACGCTTTAAATAATTACGCTGCAGACCCTCTGGTGCAAGATTACTTAATTAATAAAATTGACGAATTAAAAATTTTAGCTGCGAACATGTGTTTATAACAATCAGACAGATTTTTTATTTTTTATGATTTTGACGCGTTTAATGCGCAACAAAATTTCAAGTTCTAAAATGATCTGCATCTAACAGTGTTAATTGAAATGGAATTGATTGGTTATTTGATTAATTTTCATTGAACATTTGTCACATTATCGGCCCCTCGTGATTATCTTGGCTAAGAAAAGCAGAACGAATTTGAAATTCAATAACAAACGCAGAAATGACATCGATAAATTGCGTCTGGCCGCGGGCGCGCGCATTTCACTACATAATCGTTAAAACGAGCGCGAATGACTCTATCATTGCGCCGCCCTTGACTACCCCGAAAATCGCGAGATCACGTATCCTTAACAATCGGACGAGGGGTCCGCACGCGCGATTAACCATTAATTAACTGTCCGGCGCGATCGGAAAGCGCCCGTCCCGCTCCAATTTTAATCGGCTCGTGAACGTCATCGAAATATATTTGCTCGTCGATCGTCGGCCGTTTCGTCGCTCTGATAATGACGCACTTTATTAGCCGGCGTGTCTGCCGGCGACAGCGATGGCCCCCGCCGAAAGGGAGAAGGCCTTTGTAATAATTACAAACAACCGTCATAACAGTGACACGAACGGGCGGTCGCTCTATAGCCTCATTGCACATACCTGCACCGAATTAAAAGGTGGCTGCCGAGCACAATGTGCGCACTTTTAGCCTCTTGCACAGTTTTTAGTCAAAATTCTTTAGACTGGAATTGCTCTTACCTAAAACAAAAAACATACATTTTTATTTATTTAAATGTTGCAACACTTTTAACATCAATATTTTTATATTTAGTTATATATATATTGGTTAATATAGTCACAGGTTTATTAGCAAATTAATACTAAAACTTATTCTACTGTAATTTGGTACATAAATAAATGAAGTAACGACGTTAGTTTAAATATTAGAAAGTACAGAGATTCAGTGGCTGTGAAAATTTTATAATAAAATTTATTCTATATTTTACTCAATTTATTAATGTGAAACTTAATAATGCGATGCGATGAATAGTTAATTTAGATAAAGATATAAAAAAATGCTAATACGCTTTTCTTACTGTACTGTATCTAGTATGAAATTTTAAATTCTTTCACAGCGCTTATCTATAGTTAATCTGGTGTTATCCTGAATTTCACGAGTCCGCGTGAGAACCCTGAAACGATGGCTATTCAATTACTGACCACGCCCAACGATACTTAACTTCGATGATCGAATCAACGTGCCGTCGTAATATTGACCAGATAGGTTATATTAGTCCTCAAATTTAATTACAAACTACTATTGGATATCGCATTAAAATACGTATTTCGTATTAAAAGTAATAATTTTCAATTTCCATCTTTCCACGTTTCTAATGACATCCAAAACCTACACTCAATTCAATTACAAATAATCGTTTATTGAAAATTTTCTGCCGTCGATAAAATCTTCAAAACAATCATGCAAATGTAGGAAACTCTTTCAATTGTTAATCTCAAAATCACGTAAATTTACTTGTCACGTTTTGCGCGTCGTATCATCTCACCAACAAAAGCATTTTTTTCAAAATTCTAGGCTCCGTTTTAAACAATAGAAGCATAGCTTAAGCACTAACTTCAAATCGTGAACAAAAGCCCCTTTCTTACTTCGATACTTATGCAAAATATCGTGGTAAATACGAAAGATGAAGAAAATTCTGACATGACGTCTAGCCACTTTAATCTCCAATTTCTATCAAACAATTATCTGACAAGGAATAAATAAGCAGTATACACATTTTCAGAATGTTAAATGACTCAATAAGCCGACATGTCATAAGTAATCTTAAGCACACGCTTATTCTTTGTAAAATCCCAAGATCCTTATCCCTCCACCTCACGCTATACATTTCAAAGTAGTAGATACACGTACGACAGTGTATCGGGAAGAATAAAATAGACAATCAAAAGAGTCAGCTTGCAGTTGCGTGCTCACGTAACAGGCGTGCAAACATATGTAAATGAAAAGTGAAGCCACGTCGGACGTAGGAACGTTCGGTGATTTAAAATACCGCACTTTTCGGGCGCGACACTCAAGATCGCAGGGGCGGGCGGCGCGCGATCCGACAAATCGCGGCGTCGTTACCCTGACAATTTGTTTACTGCGCCGCGCTGGTAGATGGACCCTCGCGGCGACGGGAGGCGGCGAGATCGAGAGAGCACATTCCCCGAATATTTATCAAGCCCGGCGCAGGAGGAATGCCCCGCAGCCGAATAGCCGTCATCTTTTGGAATCGATGCAGGCGCCACCACCCCGTGGGACTGTGGAATTTCAAGGATTCGCTAAGTGAATGAGGTTTCGCGTCCTGGAGGGTGGGCTGTCGCGAATTTCACGGTACTTTACGATTCGAGGCGGGCGAGTGAGAGAGCGGGCGCGCGCGTAAAATGAATCTCCGTATTATGTAAGATGAGAAACGCTGTCGTAAACTCTCGCGCCTTAAAGCAACTAGTTATTTCGAGGATTACGACGGGAATTGCTAATCGTCTAAGCGGTATTTATGAAAAAGCGGGGGTGCCTTTTTCGCCGCGCGCTCCGCTCCCGCTGCCCATTTTGAGAGAGTCATTTAATCAGAATAAAATTTTAAGCGATCCCTCGCAATCTTCCATTAATTAAATTGCCCGCCGCGCGTGGGACGTACGTGCGGAATACACAGCGGAATGAGAATAAACGAAGTTTCGCCCGGGCAGCAAAAGTTTGCAGCTTATGCGCGCTAAAAACATCGGGGCGCTGCACTTCCCGAAGTTTAATATAAAACAACGCGCTTTACCGGCGCACTTTACTTTTAAGTGGCTAGTTGCGGACAACAACAACGCGCAAAGAAAAGCGGCCGCGAGAGAAAAAGAAGGAGGATGAGCCCGCGCGACTGCGACGAGACTATCCGTTAGTTTTATGAGAAAGCCTAATGAAATAACGAGAGGAGGAGCTTGTCAGAAGCGTGAAAAATGCCCCGAGGCTTTTTAAACGGCCCCCCAGCCGTGATAAATTACGCGTTGATCGACCAAGCTATCCGGCTCTCTTTCTCTCCCCGCCTGCCGCGCCGAGCAAGCGGCCGGGGCGAAAAAGAGGACGCGGAGGGAAAAAGCGCGAGACAAAGTGGAGGACTTTCGCTTTGCTTTGCGGGGGAGGGGATGGAATTACTCGGCGGTGTCGACGGGCTTACCCTTCATCATCTCGGGGGACGCTGGCGCGCGGAGGCTCGTAAAAAGCCGCCGCCGCCGTCGCGGCCAATGCGGCCAATGCAAACGTGTAAAAAGGAGTTACGAGAGCGAACGCCGCCGAGTTTTCCATCTGGGCTCGTTAAACGGGCGGACTCTCGCTGCTCGCTCGCACCTATCGAGCCGAACAGCCGCCGCTAGGCGCGGGGAGAATTAAATTTTCCTCCCTCTTTTTTCTTCTCGCCCTGCGCGCCTCGACTCCGCCGCGTATTTTTAATAGATTGTTTGACCTGATTTTCGTCGAGCGGAGGATAGCGCAAATTCCCACGGTCGGAATAAAATTTTACGACTCGGTTCGAGCGGCCGCGCGAATTTCGACGCGCGAGTAAAGATACGTTTTTTCGCGCTAACCTTTCTTTCAAGTGGAGGTTTAAATTCGGGATCCTTGATTTTTCGTAGTTATTTACCCGCGGAGGAATTTAAAGTACTTAGCGAAAAAGGATTTTTGACGCTGTAAGTCGACGCAGGAGAAAAAAATACTTAAAGGGCACATAAAATTTCAATCTATTAGAGGACAAATAGCTCCGGTACGGCGAACCGCCTTCGGTATTCCACCCCTCGGTCGTGCTTGGCGCGCGGGATCCTGCTTCCCACCCCCTCGGTTCCCTCGTCTTCTGGCGCGCTCACGGCCGGCGGCGGCAGCAGCAGCGGCTCCCTTGAGCTTGAACGTCAACGGTATAACGCAGAGGGCCGCTTATCGGATATTAATTTAATACACGATCTTGCGCTCCTCCCACTGCCAGCTGCCGGTGCGGCGCATCGAAAAACTCGTAAAAAGGGACATAAACGCGGGGGAGATGGCGCTTTCTTCGTGCCGAGGTAAGGAGTCTGGGGAAAGAGACGATGCGCGACCTATCACTGACAAATACCGTAGTAAATTTTAGACCGCCGCGAAGGCCACCTAACAAAACAATGCTCCATTTTCTTCACGACACTTACATTTCCGTTATAGATTTTCGCAAACCTCAAGTGTTTTTCTGGTAAGAGGTTATTGATTTTTTTCCAATTCGATCGCTTAAAATAGTGTAAAACTGTAAAAGTACAATAATGCACTATATGCGACTAAAAACGTTGATATTTATTAATATTTATTAAGTCATTATCACCAGTTAAAAAGAACTTTATTTCATGCATTTATTTTTAAAATAAAACTTTTAATTCTTAAGACAATAACTTTCCATCGAATACCGGCTGCAATAGCGAAGACTCGGAGATACATTACGGCGTTATTGCAGGCATTTTGCCTGCGGTCCAGGCGACCCGCAACGCGAAAAGCAGCTTCGCCGTAAAATGATTCCTGCGTCGAGATTAGCATAAGCGTCGCCGCCGCGCGCGCGAATTTACGCACAGAGGAGCGAGGAGGAGAGGCGAAAGGGCCCGGTTGTATATAGACTTGCAGGCGCGTGTCGCCAAAGCGTCAAACACAGAAAGCCCATTAAGTGCAGGCTTGCGTCTCGAAACAATACCGAGGCGCGCACTTGGGAGAAACAAACGGACGAAGAAGCGCCTCGAGACGTGACCCCTCCTGGCCGGGTATCGGCCGGGCGATATCTCCCGGTTTAGCTGTTCTTTTGTCGGGAGCGCGTGCGCGCCCTCATTCATCCGCGAGAAAGCGCTGGAGATCAGAGACGGTGCAACTATTGTTTTCTTGTCTAATGAGTTTATGAACAGTTTGTTTAGAATTAACGCACCCAAAGGATATTGCGAATCGACTAATTTTTATTTTGGTGAATAATTTAATCAAGCAAGGGAATAATTTAATTATTTATAATTGCTGCTATTTAATAATGAAATAGCAATAAAGAATAATTAACAAGCTTTATAAATTTTACTTTAACGAATCAAATGTGCAATTAATTTAAAAAATTAATTACAACTATTAGCGACTTTTTTCTTGGGGTACGACCCAAATACCATCTTAATTAAATTGAACTTTGAAAAAAAAGGAATAAATAGCCAGCGGAGAGGCAGGCCAGTTGAACGACTTCTTAAACAGAAAACTTTGTCGGGAAAATCGGCTAATAAGCAAGTGAAAGCAAGAGGAAATGAAAGACAAAGAGGGCGAAACACTTAGCCGAGATAGAAGCGGCATTAAAAAAAAAGGAACAAAGCGGCAAGAAGGAGGAAAACGAAAGAGTCAAACTTGCCGGTCGCGGCGCGGAACTCGTCGAAAGTTCGCGGTTCTCTCCCCGAGTAATACAAGCGCATTTGACGAAACGAGACCGCAGTCGCCCCCGCGCGATCGTAACAATGCCGGCGATGTTAATCGTTCCGCGGGAGCGCCAGAAACTTTCGGCCCGGTCATCGCTCGGCTTGGCCCCCGCCGCCGCGGATCCGGCTTTCCGATATCGCACCGCGGGGATACGCGCGATCACGTGCCGGTGGGTCGTTAAAAATATCGGCCGGCCAGGTGGGGGTGATCGCGCGGCGCGTCGCACGCGCGCTACCTCTAATAGGATAGCTGCACGCGATAATGGCTCGCATCCTGGGAGCGACTCTTGCCGGATCGCGCTCTCTTTAGCCGCGGTGTAGCGGAGCAGGACGGTCGATTGTGTCCGCAAGAACCGCTCAAAAATGGCCCGGCTTCCGGTCACGACCTCCGTCTGTGTGAACCCTCCCGTGCCCTCTTGTTTATTTATCATTCATTGTTTATTTTCTTTAGGTTAAATATTTAACTAGTGTTTATAGGACTAATTGAGTTATTGCGTTAAATAAAAGTCAGAAAAAGTTTCATGAGTTGAAAAATTTCTCGACCGAATGAAGAATAAAAAGTCAAGTTACTCACAATTAGACTTATGCGCGATTGAGTAAAAACGGTAGTAAAACATGGAGGAGCTATAATTCTTCAGTAGCTCGTAATTTTGAAATTGATCGTCAAAGATCCCTTAATTAGACGCATTCTTATGCGATACTATCTTTACCGTGCAGTTTTATCCGTCTTGTCATGGCATCGTAAACTTGAGTCAAGCTATTGCGCTCTGATCCTTGTTTAGTTTTACTGAAACTGCTTGTCAAATTAAAAATGATGTTTCCTTTACAACTAATACTTTTTTGTCATTCATTAACGCAGTACTAAAACTATTCCTGTAATTAACATTAAAAATCTATACCGACAATTGCAACGTTATCGGCGAAAGGACAATAAATTAATTGGAAGTGAAAGGTAAGACGCCCTGACATCGAACAAAAAGTCGTACAAAAGCCAACCGGAGAGACTTAATAAAGCAGCCCTTACTCCGGGGGGACAAAATGAAAGTGATGGCCGACGCTGCAGGAGCCGGGCCATTAAGACCCCAGGCCGGGTGAGAAGCGGCTCGAGCAAACTGATAATTCACAAAGTGGTCGTTACCAGAGCGACTTTTGGCACTTAATTTCAGACGCAAATTACGCAAATTTATCATGCACACACAATCGCCGGGCCAACCCCCGCCGCTAACCCATTTCACTCTCGCGCTCATTGAATACCGGGCCGCGCGGATATTGCAGCAGGTGATCGGCCAATGGGGGACCTCGGGCGCGCCGCGCTGCTCCCTTCCGCCCGAGCCCCTCTCCTCCTCCCGCTTCCAGTGTATAGTGTCGCAGTCGTGGCGCGCGATGTTATTTCGGGCAATTATCGTACGTCGACGTTTTAATCTTTCATGCTCCGTCGCCGCCTACTGCTGGCAGATAGCGCGGGCGAAGGTGCATGCCAAAAGCGCCCGCGCGAGCTTAGATACCGCGTGGGAGGACGAGGGGGACGGGGGCGGCTAGGGGAGAGGCTAACTGGCACCGAAGCGCGCCAGCGTAACGTCCTCTTCCTTTAGAGCGCGCACCTATAACTTCCGACCCCTTTTATCGTCGCGCGGCCGCGCCGAGGGACACACCGGGAGATTTTAGACCTCTAATTCAACGAGCATTTACGCTCTCGTTCTCGCCCACGCCGCGCCGCCGAGCCTGACGCCGTTTCCCCCCGGCTCTTTTTTCCGTGGAAATATAGGAGCCCCGGCACTTGGCAAGATTCGCCCTGCGTTTATTTTTATGCCACCTTCCGGCAGACGCGCTCCGCTCCCTCTGATATCGTATCAACCTCCTGCTTTCCCTG
>UXGC01000500.1:37325-48755 GCA_900480045.1 Eurytoma adleriae
TGCACTTGAACAAAAAAGGCGTTGCGCTTGTACGAACGTCGAAGCGGCAAATGCCTCGCTTCCACGAAATTCGCCTCTATGCAAAGAGCCTTCCGCGGAGTTTCTCGGGAGCGCTCGCGACGCGACGTTAATTCGCAACAGACTCTCATTTGTCCACTTGGTCTAGCTTGTCCCGCGACGGCGGCTTCGGGGTCCACGTCCGTTCCGTGACGCTGCTTGCTGCCACGGCTTTTGCACAAGCCGGCAATGCGCGCGTGCACTCCCTCCCCCTCCCTCTCCCTCTCTCTCCATCTTGCTCCATGCCGTATGGTCGAGGTGCTCGTTGACTTGTCAACGGGACCCACCTCCTCCTCTCTCCGCGTGTACGCAACGCTCAAGCGAATCAAACGTTATTACCTCTGCCACCATGAGATTTTGTAATTTTACGCCACTGACCTTGAAAATCTATTCGTTGATAGGTGAATTTTACTTATTTCCGATGGAATACAACTTTTTAAAGGAAATGTGTCATTAGGATCTTGCCTGAAAAGTTCTAGTAGATGCAGTAGTTAGAATATATAAAAGAACAGCAAATGTTTTCGTTGTCGACACAAATATACAATTCCACTAGTATATGGATACGACTTTATCAATAAAAATTAAATTGATAAAAGATAATCTACAATTATTCTTCGATGTTATATCTTTCGCATCTAAACTTCTTCTCAACTTCCTAAGTTTCTTTCAGAACCAATTAAGTAGAATAGGCATGTCTGGCCAATACTGTCTGTAACTACTGACACCTAATTAAATACTATTTCGGACTAAAGCGGGAAAAATAAATGTTGCTAATTTAAAGCGCTGCACGTCTATTTAATGCATAATTCGCATTGTTTTCAGGGAATAAAAACATCAACAATGAGAGTTTGGAGGACAGGGAGCACGCGGCGAGAGCAAACCTGCAGCATCCGCCAACGCGGAAACAGTTGGGCCCTAAGCAAAACAATTCCGGCGGCACGGGAGCGACACGGAGATCCACAAAGGAGCAGCTTCAAACGGCCCGGGTCATCAAAGCCCGCGGCGAAAGAACAGCCGCAGACGCGGTTTAGCCGCTCTTCTCCCTCATTAAATCACTCTTCATTTGATCTCCATTCGTCACTTCGCTACGCCGTAATGCCGAGCAAACTTTCCGCGGATTCTCGCGTCTTCCGTCTCCCTTTTCTCAGCGGGAAGAGAGCTCCTCCTCCTCGGTCTCTCGGTGCCTCGCAATTGCCGGGGAAAAAGCGCGGGATCCCGCGACCTCGCGGCGCTTCTCGGAACTTAGCTGAGCGAGAGAGATGGAAAGCCCTTCTCGTCACCTCATCTTTAATTAATATTCTCGGAAAAACGATAATAGCCCGTTTGCCGACCGGACTGCTACTTTCCCGTTTATCTTAATTTATATCGTGAAACTTTTACCTGATCCAATTGAAATTTTCACTTGAAAATTCGTAAATTGATAAATATTTTATTGGGCGGTTAATCGCACGAAGCTCTCAATCCTGAGATATTCCGTCCACCACACAAATTTCCTAAATATTAATTTATCGTGCTTCATCAAGAAACTTAAGCCAATTAATTAAAAAAAAGTAACTAATTCTAAGTTTATCGTAGCTACGAGACCTAATTCGCGTCTTTCGGTCCTTGACCGGTCTTACGGAAACTCAAGCTCCTTGTCCCGCTGCATAGGTCGGGCGATTCCAACAGAATAGCTGACAACGATACCGGAGTACGCAGCCGCTTCGTGCGAGTCGAATAGCCGGGAGGGGAGTAAAGGAAGAAAAAAAGGGAAAATTCGAGCGAGCTGAGGGGGAAAAGGCTCGCTTGTAAAGTTTGTCGCGGCCGGGTTATTTGAGAACCCGAAGAGAGAAAGAGAACATAATGGCACGCGCGAGCCCCTTAGGAAATACGGTTAATAAGAGCGCACCGCGTTATCGCTTAATCTCGCGAGAGCGAGAGGGAGAGACAGAGAGAGAGGAAAGACTTATGGGAGGCCGATTCGATCTGGTTACTTATTCGAGGGCTCGTCGGATAAATTTTATCCGCGAGTCTTAATAGACTTTAAAGGAGAGGCGCGCTGGCGCATTATAAGGGATAAGAGTGTCGATTTTGTTTATCGAGCTCGCTGCACCCATGGATAATGAGTTTATAAGCATTCGCGGATGAATGCAGTATAATTCTCATTGTTCTATCAGCGTGCATTTTCAGGGTCGTAACAAAAAGGTGCACGTTAGCACTTTATCATTTTTCTCGATGCTTCATTGTTGTCGGACAGAACAATTGATTAGGATAATAATATTAAAATTAAAATGTTCCCTTTCAATAACTGATAAAAATGATCGAATTTTATTTCCTCTGTTTTCCCTAATTTTTAACGTAACCTTCCGTCCAATAATACGAACTACATAGAGTGTAAAATGACTCACTCGCCACGATCGACACGATTGGTCGCTATTAAAAGTACTTTACTGCTACAACTTATTAAAATGACCAACAGTTTTTTAACTGTTGGTCATCATCTAATAGGGCAATTGACTGGAAAAACTCGGCTTGTTTACTCTTAATGAACACGCCTTTGGAGAAAGCCTCGTTATAAGTTCTTACCATCTCACAATGCGATCCCGTACGAAGCATTCGAGCTTTTTGTTATTTTATTTTCTTTCTCCAGTAACGATGAGCAAGAACTTTTACAACGTGTTATTTAATCAATAGTTTAATCTTTCTTGTTTCTTGAAGTTTAATTTCATCAAAAGATCTCTGCGCAACAAGTTTTCGATGAAATTATACTTTAATTCGAAAGATATTAACAATTATTAATGACGTATTGCACCTTCTACTTTATTTTATAAGAGGATTATTATAACTAAGGAGTGAATAATGAACGATTAAAGCTTAACAGAAAGTATTTTTTATTAATTACAGTAGTAAGCCCAATATAAAACCATTGTAAGTTATTAAAGTGAATCGCTTATACACATGAGTTTTATGAGATTATGTAATTATCTACTTTAATAGTTTATAATGCATATTTATTAATTTCACAAACGTTTTGGAACGTATACTTTTTCTCTTTATAAAAATAAATAAATTAAAGTGAAACGTTAAAATTATTAATATTTTAATGTGAGTGAAAACAAATTTATTTAAAATATTTAATGACTATATGTGTACGGATCGTTAATATATTATTAAAAAAATTTATTTTAAACGTCATGTCAGTTCAATTTTGCATATTTCGGTTTAAATAATTAAAACGATATGAAAAATTTTAAGTTTCTTTTGCGTCGTCACACCTACACTCGAAGCAACGTCACACACGGGCTTTCAACCCCACTCTCAAAAAAATCATCATCCGAGCCGTCCACTTAAAAAAAAAAACAAAATGCAAGTTGGCCGATGAAAAACCCTCGGCTCTCCGTTTTTAATCTCCGAAATGAAAATATACATAAACGAGGAGGCTGCAACAGCGACGGATGCAACTAGCTCGAGATGTCGAGCAGCCTCGCCACGGGCTGAGCACCACTGGCGCGAAGCGGAACCGGCGCAGCGCTGGCCGCGCCGCCGTGTGCACTTTCCTCCTCTGCTTTTGGTCCAGACGCCCTTGAGTCTGATTATACGCCGCGGTTCAGCCTCTCCCTCCCCGCCTCCGCCTCCTCCTCCGACGCTGCACATCCGAGACCAAGAGGAGCGCGCTGCATGCGCTTCTCGCTCTTTTTTCTCGCTCGCTCGCAAGTTCGAGCCCGCAGGTAGGCGAGCCGAAAGAAGAGACCGAGGCCAGATTAAGACGGCGGCGCGAGAAAGACGAAGGGACCGAGTGGGAAAAGCGCGCGCGAGGGGCCGCGATGCGGCGGAAGGGAGACGGCGAGAGCTGATGTACGAGACAATAAGAGAGATGTATTAGGATGGAAATTAAGATTAGCTGTCTCAGTAATTTTCGAGGTTATTTCCAAGCGGGGGAGAATTGAAGCGAATGGAGATGAGCCGCGGGGGGTAATGCGTTGTGGTAGTTAAGAGACGACGCGAATTTGCGCGCGACAATAACCGAAATTTATGCATTCGAATATTTCAATGCGAATTCGAGATTGAAAAATACCGCAGAAGTTTGATAAAAACAAACTGTAACAAATGAAACGATAAAATTCCACAAGAAAACCCCAAGTTACGATAAAATGTTGTACATGTTGTATTGATTGCTGGGGATGAAAAACATTTTTTTTATAGAACACAAATTGATTGTTCCCAGTGCAAATACTGCTGTTCTTGATTGCAGCGATAAAAAATACGAGTAAATTTAAAGCATGCTTTGTTTCAGCGCAGTCTTCATTCGTTGCAAAAAATTAACGAAAAAAAACATCTTCTCAATAAATTTGAAATTTGAATTTTTATCAACCACATGAACTCAATGAAAGAGTTGGAATCTAAAATTAGAGCAAAGGACGGGTCCTCTAGTTTAGGTCAAAATAGAAGAAACGAAAAAGGCCGAGCGGGGGGAATTCGACGGAACGGAGCTCGGCCAGAGAGAGCCCTTTGAGCGGCTCGTCATGCCTCGTGATCGCTCGGATCGCGCGAACGCGCAGAGCGAATGACCGAGCCGCGGCGGCGGGCTTGCTCGGGGCACCGGGGGAAGAGAGAGATAGCGAGAGGAGCCCGCGAACGCGGGGAACGGCCGGGAGGCGAAGGAGCGCGCGGCGAGCGAAAAACGCGAGAGACGAGAATACACAATGACCGGGTGCGCGAGTCGCGCCGAGCCGATTGACGTTGAGAGAAAGAGTCGTTCATTGAGAAGTCCGTCTCTCTTAATTAGAACCAGTTTCGCCGGAGCAACTCATCGCCGCCCGATGAAGACGGGAGGGACAAACACCCCGGAGTCGTCCAACGCCACGTCGCGGAATTTCGGCGCGCCGAGAGAAAGAGAAGAAGGAAGGGGGCACGGCCGGGGGACGGGGAGAGCGAAGCCTCGCAGTGGCCAAGGTTCACGCTGCCAGTGGGAACGGCTGTGTGAAGTACTGCCGCTGCGTGCGGTTTCACCTTAAGCCTGTGTACGTGTTTGATGATTATCTCGTTGAAATACACCTTCTGCCGAATTTTCGTGCGCGCGAGGGCGGTCGAGTTACTTCGTTGCCGCGCGAGAGGGCTTCGGCACTCGTTTCATTTTCATTCAACGCGGAAAGCCTCTCGCGTTATTTTAAATAAATTACCAAACCGTGACTGAAATCTTTAAAAGAAATCCGTTCATTTAATTATCGATGCATTAAAATTATTGCGAATGTAATGAAATTGAAACTTGCAAGGAAAGCGCACCGTATAGCTGCAAAAAAAAAATACGCTCC
This sequence comes from Eurytoma adleriae, assembly GCA_900480045.1. Taxonomy (NCBI): domain Eukaryota; kingdom Metazoa; phylum Arthropoda; class Insecta; order Hymenoptera; family Eurytomidae; genus Eurytoma; species Eurytoma adleriae. The sequence continues at coordinate 42,674 of UXGC01000500.1, forward strand.
GTTTTCGAATAAACTGATAAAAATTAAAGGGGGAGTCCAAAAAGCAATATTCGATCCTCATAAATTCCCGTATGCGAATATCCGGCGAGAGCTCTATTTTTAAACCGCGAGATAAAAAAAAAAGGTCCAGCCTTGCCCACTCGACACCGGAAAGTGGAACGACCCTATCTGCGACGAACAACGGCCGGAGCTCACTGTGATCCGTCGCGCTATTGCTTTCTCTCGGCGATCGATCCGCGAGATAAACGCGGCGGCGACTCTTGCATCGCGGCGCGTCCGTCCGTCCTCGCTCGCGCGAGCGTCCGATGCGTGCGTGCGATATTTCAAAATAGCCGCACGCGGCGACCGCGCACCGCCGACGGCGCCCCGGCGCCACGCACTCGAGACGCCAGCGCCTAACAGGCGCGCGCGAATCCTCCTTTGGAAAATCAAGCGTGTACAATTACCGATCGGCCGGCGCGAACGGAGAGGAGAAAAAATCGCGGCCGAGGCGTAATTTATACGTGGCCGGGCTGCGTGGGCCGCGGAGCAATTTTCCAGGCGTGGCTCTCTCTCTCGAGGAGACTCTCGTGCACGATCGCAGACGGATGTGCAAGCGGCCGGCTATATAAATACATTATACGCGATTGAGCAATGCTTGCAGTTGGAGGGTTTCGAGCGTTTCTATAATCGATAGGGGTGATAATTTCTTAGTGCGCGAAAGCTGTATATTATTGCTATTATGACTGCTTTCTTACAGAAATGCTTTTCCAATTTTACGTGCATTATCGCAGGTTTAATTGAAATAAGGTATAGTTAAGGTACTTTATAAAAATTTGTCTTAAATTTCACGTTTGAGTGGAAGATGATGTTTCGAAGGAAATGTATTGAGTAGTTTAAGAATAATCTATGGAGCCTATAAAAAACAATACATATTTTTGAGAAACAGTGTATTCATTTTAATAAATATTTGCATTAAAACTGCAAATCGTAATGGATGCAAAACATGTACGCGCCAAATTTAAAGTTATTTTTAGCAGTGTTATGATTAACCAATTTCAGATGTAATCCATCTAAAATCGAAAATTTAATGGAAGCGTCATCTGCAATTTAAAGTTCATATCTCAATTTACATTTTCGTCAAAACCTTAGTGCACCACACAAATCTAGTAACCTGATCTATGGCCAGACCCTTCCGAATCAATATTTATATGCATAAGAAAAAATCTGGAAAGGATATAAGGCAGCGGCTAAAGTGGATGAAAAAGGGGACGGAGAGACGAGGAGGAAGTAGCGTGTAAAAAGCGATCCGCTCTTTCTCGCTTTGGAGGAAAAACGCGACGCGCGGAGGTGGATACAACCGTCGGAGAGATAGCGAGAGGGACTGGCGAAAACGCCCGCAGCTGTTAAGGATGCAAATCCGCGCGCGCGCGTACCGAGCGAATATAAAAGATTTGCAAGAACAAATGCGCGCCGGCGCGCTCCTCCGCCGGGATTCGAACGAGGATAAATATTTATAAAAGAGCGCGACGACGACTGCGCCGAGGACGTCGCGGAGGCGAGTTTTCGCTCCCGTGGGATTCCGCTCGAGGATGCGCTAACCTGCGAGAGCGCGAGTCGCTAACGCTCGCCCGCGCCCACGCGCGTTGTTATTTACTCGAAGCCCTACGCCCGCGCACGAAAAAGTATTTTTCAATTCCGCCTCCCTGGCACACTGCTCGGCAGACCCAGTTGCTTATCCGCGAGCATTCGCTGGCTGTTTGATTTTCGCCACGTCAAACAGAGTTTATCGTTATATCGTTATTGTAATTTGGTTACGGGTATTTAATAAAATATTGCGCTTCGAGCATCGAACGTTAGTCGGGTAATAATTCGTGAACGTTCAAATTTGAACGCTTTAAATTGCGCGTAATTTTATTGGGTTAAATTGTTAATTAATTTTAATTAATGAGCGGTTATAAAGTTTGTCGAAAAGATGACCTTGTTTACAGAAGTATAAGCGCATGTTTGCTCAATGGGATAGCTTTATGTCTATATCCGGAAAACTGCACGAAAATTCATTACTAATTCATATGTCTGCGGCTGCGAACTTTTTGCGCGGAACTTTGCAAGCGTGTTACGAAGTTAGAATATTGATTCTAGATAATATGCTCAAACTTGTTATCCACGTATTATCGGTTATTTCAATTTTAAATAATAAATTGATATTGAAACTTTTACATTAACTAATTTGTTTTATGCATTAGTAAACAAAAAGCTGTCTGTTACGTAAATAACTCAATCCGTCTGGGTTTTTGTTACCTGTAATTTACGGTACTGTAACTCTTCGTCCAGTCCGATCAATTTGAATTTTTTTTTTAATGAGTTCAGATTATGTATCTTCAATTATCATTATCACGCGACCCGTTTATCTTTCGAATAACCAGGGGATACTCTTGTTCATTGCATATTTTTCTTATCTCTTACAAATAACATCCTTTAAATGCATGCAGGAATTCCTAGCTATACGCGAGCGCGTTTACTCGTTGTCAAAACACGAAAATAACCCAAAAAGGGCTGAAAAGAGGAGTACGAGAGTGAATTCGAGGGACGATTCGGGAATACGCCGGAGTGCACACGCTTGTATCGAATAATCGCGAAATCCAATCGGCGATCTTGCGCTCTGTTAAAATACTTTAAACGAACGCTCGTAAAAGGCACGAAGAGAATTAATTCAAAAGTATTGGAATTGAAAGATTCCCCGTTGGAAAACAGTGGCGATAAAAGCTCAAAAGAACGCGTCATTCTGCTGGAGAAAAAAAGGCGAGGCGCGTTAACACGTGAAAATATCGCAAGCGAGCGAGCACCGAAAATTTTCTAATAAAAATTGCATTAGTCTACTTTCGTTTTATCCAAGAGTACATAATTTAAATCGCTCAATCTTGCTATTATAGCTGCCCGAATATGAGTAAATTTTTAATTTATTTTTAAAGCATTTTACGTACAATTAAAATAATTAATTTATGATCAATAAATCATATGCTAAAATTGAAAGAGATATTTGTTTAAAGATTAAAGTCTCGAAATCAGCATAAATAAGCGCCTTCGACATGCAAGGCGGTATATCTCCTTCTTCCCTCTTCTCGCTTTATTATCATGAACAAGTGGGGCGCACGATAACGCAATTCCAGCTCGAATAGAATCAGAAAGAGGAGAGGGTAAGCGCGAGAGACGCGACGGCTAAATAACGAGCGGTAAAAGGATCTCCCTCGCGCGAAAAGACGTTTGCAGGCCGTCGTCTCGCCGCGTCCCGTGCAGTGCGAGTGACGTTAATGGGGACTAAATAATTTCCTTTATTGTCCCGCGGCCGCCGCCTATATAGATATTCGCGAACTCTCGTCTTTAGAGCCTCCCCCCGAACCCTTGTACCCGGGCTGGCACGGGCGACGCGAGCCTCGGAGTCCGATTTGCGGAGGAAAAAAACTTACGGCAAAGTGTCGTAAAATAATTGAGAGTACGTCGCGGGGGCTAGTGGACTTTTTCCTGCGTATAATTTTACTATTGGAGGGAAGTTTTTTACACCGGAGAAAATAATTGTCGGAAAGTTTCGGCGGACATTTTTTGAGATATTTCAAGTTGCGTGGAGTCAACAGGAATGAGCAAACTTTGTTAGGGAAACTGGCCAAACAATCGTATATTTTTGTCTAACGGCTCCGCGCAACCGAGGAAATGGGATTTTACAAATTCGCCGAAGTTAAAAATTTATTTTGAAGATCCAGTATAACTTTTGCAGTCTCTTCACCGGTATAGCATTAATTAAAACGATTTTTAAACATTTAAAGTGCTCTTTTCAGTGAGCGCGCGGGTTAGGCCATGAATTCAGTTTGACTTTCAAAGAAAACTGCAGTCGTGAAAAAAAATCACAGTATTTCGGTGTAACCAGAAAGATGTCTCATTTTTCACCGGCGGCATAATAACACTCGCTCGATTCGCGGAAGCTGCAGCTCGCAAAGAAAGCGCGCCGAGTCGTAGGCGAAAAAGGGGTCGAGTGCGGGGCCAAAAGGTGCGCGCGCGGGCCACACGAGAATGCATAAGCATAAGATCGGGGAGGAAGAATGGCTGTGTTTCAGAGACGTCAGCAGGAACTTTGTTGTAATCAGCGAAAAAATCTCGGGTACTTTATCGGCATGCGGAATCTCCCTTCTCTTCTTTTCCCTTCCTCGCTCGCGCGGTAAAAACAAACAACAAAAAACGCATAAACGTCTCATCAGTCAACCCGATTTTTCGGAGCTTCTGTGCGGCAGTTGCGTTCCATTCGTGGGATAATGAAATTTACTCTCGCGCGAGCCCGAGGAAAAGACAAAAAGAAAGAGTTATTTATAAATTCACGAAATTTATACGCGATGCGAGGGCGAGTTTCGCTAACAAACGTAAATTTCAAGGGAGAATTTGTCCCAAAATTTATAAAAAAGAATATATAACGCGGCAAGATTAATGCAAGGATGGTTTGCGCATGCAGGATCTCGCAGTGAGCGCATTTGTAAAACAAAGCCATAAATACACTCGCGGGGTGAATTAATCTTATTATAAAATGTATTGTATTTTCCCGGCGCCTATTTTTTACGGGTAATTTATGTGCAAAAAATTTATTACTGTAAAAGCTGAATTGTTTGTTTTAATAAGATTGCTATTGCAGGGACGAAAATTCATTCGCGCGCTCTTCTGATTAATTGCATTTTCGAACGCCAATTTATTCATTCGTTCATTTATTATATTGCAGCGCGACGGCGCCGGTCTTTTTTTTGCGTCAAATTTTCCGCGGTGTCGTCGTTAATGGCAATGTGTATTCAATCCACATCGATATAATTACACTTTTAGTTCGTAATTTCGTCCTCGATATTTTTAATAAAAAATAGTAAATAAATAAACAATTTGGCGTTCACTTACGAATTGAACAGTTTAAAAAAAGATTCTATTGTTACAGAACGCAGGGTTTTCCTATCTACAGATTTGAACAAGCAAGGAGGGACTAGTTCAACGAACGCGAAACTCGCGACACTCGCTCGGCTCGGTAATTAAGAACTCGTTTTTCCTCGCACACTCGTAATTCACATATCGGCACATCGTCAACATCGTTAGCCGCGATCTTTCATCCAGACTCTTCTTCGCTCGCGACCCATATTTCCCGCTCGAAGGTGCGAGTGCGCTTACGAATGGCGCAGCCTCCATTGTCGAGAGGAGAATCGCAGATAATTGCTCTGACCCAGAACGAGTCGCGTAACGAGAAAAAGAGGGGCACCCGATCGTCGAGAGAGCGAGAGAGAATCTCGTATAGAGGCTTATTGTACGCGGGACCGCCCGACGAAATGAACGGGAGCGGATTTAAAGGGGTCACAAAGCATCGCGGATACGACTCGCCGGCCGCTGGGCCGCGATTCCGCATACGCGCGAGAAGCGACCGAAAGTGAAAGAAGAAAAGTAGAAATTAAACCCGAGCTTTAAGCCCGTTGAATTAAGCGGCTGGTCCGCTCGCCGCACGGCGTTACAATGAAACGGGGGACAATCGCGGAATACGCTGTCCTTTCGGCGCTCGCGCGCGGCTAAGTCGCCTAATCGGCGATAAATTTGCGGAGGCAAACGGACGGGGAGAGGGAGACAAAATTGCGGACGCGGGTCGCGTTTCAATCGGGCCCCCTCGGTAAGTGCATCATCGAGGCCTGAATCGCGCCCCGGCTCGGGCGCATCGTAAACAGCGAAAGGCACTTTGGCATCGCGGCGGCGGCCTGCAGAAGACATAAAACATTTAGAGCCGAGGCGAGCGGCGCGCCGCGAGGCGTAATGGAGCCGGGGGCCGCCGCCAGCTCACGTCTTCGAAAATTGCGCGGCCGGCTACTCCCGCGGCGTCCTGTCGCGACTGCTGCCCGCCGCCGCTCTCTGTAATTTCGCCGCAGCCCGCTGCTCGCTCGCGCGCCTCTTTCTCTCTCTCCCTGCGATGCGCCGGGGGCCCCCACGACCGCGACCTTCGCGCATCTTCCCGCGGCGAACGAGCGGCCTCGACATTGCACTCTCCTGTCACCCCGGCCATCCTTGCGAGCGCGCCACTCGGTGCATTCGAGATGTTTGT